>APFE030862774.1:0-48363 GCA_000404065.3 Pinus taeda | reverse complement strand
ACGGTGGGTTCTCCCTCACATTTGTCAAACTCATTTTCTAGTAGATAGAAATCTATCCTACTGTACCACGCTCTTGGCACTTGCTTCAGCCCATAAAGAGCTTTCTTCAATCTGCATACTTTGTGTTCTTGGACTTTCTTCTCATAGCCTAGAGGTTGTTCAATATAAACCTCCTCCTTTAACACTCCATTTAGGAATGTTGAATTGACATCCATTTGGTAAACTTTCCACTTGTTTTGTGCTGCTATGGACAACACTGCTCTCACAGTTTCCATTCTTGCAACCGGTGCGAAAGTTTCCTCATAATCATTCCCATACTGTTGCTTGTATCCCTTGACAACCAGCCTTGCCTTGTGTCTTTCTATCTTGCCTTCAGCATTGCACTTGGTCTTATAAACCCATTTGAATCCAATGACTTCTTTACCTTTTGGTAGCTCAACCAAATCCCATGTTTTTTTTCTCTCTATGGCATTCATTTCCTCATCCATAGCTTCTATCCATTTCTTATCTTTAATTGCATCTTTGAAATGAATAGGGTCATCAATATGACAATACAAAGCAAACAAGGAATTCATTCCTTCATCATAAATGTCACTTAAGTTTCTAAACTTTTTACCTCTTTCACTTGGTGTGTAAGTGCTTGAAGATGCACTTGAATTTCCACTTTGTGGTGTGCTTGGAGAAGCACTTTCGTTTCTCCTCAAGGGTGTTCCTTGTTGTCCTTGTGTCGGCACTGTTGTTTGGGGATGCATTTCAGCCACCTCTTCATCATCTTCATCATGAGACAAACCGTTTTTAACATTCACTGTTTTCTCTACGCTTCCATCCCAAGCTTCCTCCTCAATGAATTGAACATCTCGGCTCACAAAAAACTTCTTGGTAGATGGGATAAACAACCTGTAAGCTTTGGATTCCTCACTGTATCCAATGAAAATACATTTCACCCCTTTGCTGTCCAACTTCCTCCTTAGCTGATCTGGAATGTGTGCATAAGCCACACATCCAAAATCTTTCATGTGGGTGACTCCTTGCTTTCTCCCACTCCATGCTTCTTCCGGCACTTTATTCATCACTGCTTTTGTAGGACACCTATTCAAAAATATATGCTGCACAGTTTACAGCTTCAGCCCAATAATTATTTGACAAATGTTTTTCCTTCAACATGCTCCTCGCCATATCCATGATGGTCCTATTCTTCCTTTCAGCAACTCCATTTTGCTGTCGAGTGTACCTTGCTCTAAATTGCTTGTGTATTCCATTTTCTCTACAAAACCGTAGGAATTATTTGGAGATATACTCACCTCCTCTGTCAGTTCTCAATACTTTAATATGCAGCCCGCTTTGATTCTCTACAAGCGCTTTGAAATTTCGGAATTTTTCAAACACTTCACTTTTGTTTTTAAGAAAATATACCCAAGTCTTTCTAGTAAAATCATCAATGAAAGTTAGAAAATATTGGCTGCCTGCTAAAGATAGAGTTTTCATCGGTCCACATACATGTGAGCGGACAATCTCTAAGGGTGCCTTTTCCCTTATGCTTTTCCCTGATGGAAAACTTTCTCTATGTTGTTTCCCCAATATGCAACCTTCACAAAGACAGTCTGGTTTCTCTATCAATGGTAATCCTATTACCATCCCTTTTCTACTCAACAAATTAAGACTTCCAAACTTGAGATGTCCAAATCTCAAGTGCCACAACCAATTTTCATCCTTTGGCACACTTTGGAAAGCCTCTTGGGTGACTGCTATAATTACTTCTTTGTTCTTCAAGTCTGCCCTTATTCTAAGAGGGAACATCCTGTTCCTTGTCATCTTCACTTCAGCAATACATCTTTTGCTGGGTGCTATATCCATGATGGTGCATACATCATTCTTAAAGAAAACATTGTACCCCTTATGGACAAGCTGTCCAATACTCAAGAGGTTACATCTCATTCCAGGGACATAGTAGACATCTGTTATGGTTTTCTTTTCACCCTTCTTTGTAAATATTTTGACCTTTCCTTTTCCCATAATAGAAATTTTGCTATCAGTCCCAAGTGTGACTTCTGATTTCACATTTTGATCTAAAGCAGAAAACAGGGCTATGTTTCCTGTCATATGGTTGCTGCAACCTGAGTCTAGAAACCATATATCTTCAATGTTTGTTTCAGCCATGTTACAAGCTCATAAAACATTATTTTGGCTTGTGTTTTCTCTAGTGATATTTGCACTAGAACTATTACTCATATCATGTTGTTTCTTCCTACATTCATTGGCATAATGCCCATATTTTTTACAGTAATAGCATTGGACATTGGATTTTTCATACCTCTGTCCTTGAGCATGATGTTGTACTCTTTGTTGGCTGCTGCCTTGGCCTTGGCTCTGATTTGGATTGCTCCCTCCTCCTTGAGCATTTGCTGGACTATTCCTTCCACCTCTGTTCTCGCTTCTGCCTCTTCCTCTTTTGTTTCCTCTGCCTTGACCTCTTCCTCTTCCAAAAGACATCTAGGTCTTAAGGGCTTGTTCTAGAGATGAGTTTTCATTTCTACTCAACCTCTACTCATGAGTTATCACTGATGCATGAAGTTCATCAACTGAAAAGTTTGAGAGATCCTTTGTCTCTTCTATGGCAGTGACAATCACATCAAACTTTGAGGGAATGACCCTCAATAGTTTCTCCACAGTCCTCCTTTCTTCAAGAACTTTTCCATGAGTCCTCACTTGTGTGAACAAACCAATCACATGTTTGAAGAATGAGCCAATATTGTCTGAATCTTTCATGCACAGGTTTTCAAAATCTCTCCTCAACAACTGTAGTTTTGCTGTCTTCACTTTCTCCATGCCTTGATAGGCTGTTTTGAGAGTTTTCCATGCTTCTTTGGATGTCTTAGCTGCTGTTATCCTTGGAAACACACTCTGGTCCACTACTTGATACAAAAATAGAAGGGCTTTTGAATCCTTCTTCCTATTGCTCTTTAGTAGATCTTTCTCTTCCTAAGTTAATCTGTTAAACTCATTTTCATCTGCTGGTTCTTCAAAACCATCTTGAACTAATTCCCATAAATCTTGAGAAGAAAACAGGGCTCTCATGGTTATTGCCCAATAGTCATAGTTTTTCCCGTTGAACTGTGGGAATTGAGGATTAAACATACCCATGTTGGTGCTGGTGCTGGCCATTCTAGCACTCTTTAACCATGCTTCTAAATCCTTGACTGTGTATTTAAAATACTGACTGTTTCTTCAGCAGTTACATAAAAAAAACTTTGAGGAATACCTGGATCTTTTTATCTGAGACTTTACTTTGCTGGAGAAGAATTACTGCAGCCAGAAAACTCCTTCCTTCAGCTTCTTTGAATGTCTTCAAAGAGCCTGAACAAGCTCTGATACCACTGTTGGTGATTTTATCTGGTAAAGTCCCAAAAAAACAAACATAAACTGTACACAGAGACAATGCTCTATTTCGCCACAAGATCTTTAACACAACGAAAACAAAACACAAAAAATATTTATGAGCAGCGGACAGAGTTTTTATACACCAAGGATTTCTATTCATAAAAATATTGCTGTTACAGATTATGATCTTCCTCTCTCTCACAGAGGGATTCACCAATTACATTTTACTGCAGTGTGAAAGTTACATATATATATTTTTCTCACGCTGCTACGTGCATCCTTTTGCATATTCAGAACATCTCATATGCACTGTTGTGCCTCACTTTTATTACTCACGCAATACAAAAAAATATTACATATATATATCAACCAAAAGAAAGCTACTTCACCTTTTTACTTGCCATGCTACCAAAAAAAATAAAAATTTAAGTGGGATTACCAAATTTTACCTGTGCCCATACAACCGCTGATAGAAATTAAAAACTTCACCAAAAACTTACAAACCCACAGTAAATTACATTTACTGCTTTACTAACAAAACTGGCGGTAAATGAAACTTTTACTTCACGTTGAATTCATTTTTCAGGCCTGTACTTCATGCATTTTTCAATTTGGCTTTGGAAATCCATCAGGTCTGGGCTTCATTGCATGGCACGCATATAAGAAAAATTGTGCACCCTTGGTTTCCCTGATTGCGATATGCCGATCGCAATATATTATAACGTATGCATGAAAAATATTAAAACACAAGAAATAGGGCCGCTGTGGAACTGAAATAATATGAATCAAATGTTATACACTCGTCGGGTCCAGCTCATCGGATCGCCACTTTATATATGCAAAGACTCCGCCATATTGATAATGCCGATAGCGATATCGGCGATCGCTCATCGCAACATATGAATGTCTCCTTGTCAGTTCTCCACTGCCACTTTGCTGATGCGATATCGGAAATCAGTTATTGCTCGAGTCTTGTGTCGCTGCCACTCCCCGCCTGCGTCGACGGGATCTGCCGATGCAAATTGAAGTGCGTTGCCATCGCTGTACCTGCACGGCAGTTGGAATTATCATTCCAACAAAAATGAGGTAGACCATTTGAATTTCAAAAATATATACTTCATTATTAGCATTGGAAAATAGTATAGTTCATGTTTATTTGAATGACTAAATTGAAATAAAATTGTTTCTATGTAATTGATACATAAAGTAGTGTGTGTAAAGATCAAACTTTACACCATATATATATTATTATATCAAACCAAAAAATGTATACGTCGGTGAGGAGCGTTCTCTAAGAATCTAAGAACAAAAAACAGATCAGAGTCCTACAATTCTTACATACTCTCACATCAATTTTTCGGAATAACATACGTAACATTTGCCAAATTGTGCGGTAACATTGAAGGTAGAAGATGCAATGTCAATCCTAACTAAGTTCAACGTGATTTGAAATGATTTTTTTAGATTTCAAGCTTTGTTAATGTGCAATTCAGGGAGTTGGATGGCCGAAGAGTCAGTAGTAGAAGGCGGTTTCATCTCCCGGTTATGTATTCTGAGTCGGATAGGTTTCATGGCCAGATGGAAGAGGAGGTGGATTATAGGGAGGAGCCAAATGTGCCAGGTCTAATATTATCCACCTGGGCACCACATAAGTGTGAGCTGGAACAATGGCATATAGTTGGCGGGAGGGGGGATGGTGAAGTGGAGGAGTCTTTCCTCGGGTTTGTGCAGGAGCAAAACCAAGGGTGTTTGGCCGGTGAGGAGCAAACCCGGTGGGGGCGGGGATGGTGAAGTGGACGAGTCTTTCCTCGGGTTTGTGCAGGAGAAAAACCAAGGGTTTTTGGCTGGTGAGGAGAAAACCCTAAAAGAGGTCTAAAATTTGAAGTCTAAAATTTAACGGAGGCTTCAAAAACATACAAATTAATATAGATTCATCTTAATTTTGGATCTAACATCAGCCAAGAGTGATCAAATTTCTCCACTTCCAAGCTTCTTTAAGAGTGCAAAATATTATGTGTTACTTTTCATTGTTTAGTGAATGCTAAATACACTATATGTATAATCAAATAAACATTTTAACCATAAAAACAGATTTTTTTATAAACTTAAACATCTTATTCACACATTTTTATTTTTAACTTTTATTTTAAATAGGAATACAAACTTACACATCCCCTCATACTCGGTTGTAGAATGAACCTCTCGGCTCAAAAAAAAATAAAAAATCATGACATCTTCTCTATAAGGGGGACAAAAATTTGATTCTCGATGTAGATGTGTTGCTTGATGAGGCTATGGGTACGACTGAAAGGGTAATTGTGGGTCGATCCAGAGCTCGAAAATTTTGATGAGATTATTCGAAGCAATGTGCGGAAAAAATATGGAGTGGTTTGGTGCAGGAAGCCAAAGGTAAGCACCCCCTCCCACAGGTGTTTTATGTTTGAATTATCAGAGGCTAAATATGTTCCTAGGGTTCTTCGTAGGAGTTCTAGTATAAATTCGACTATGGCGCTTCAGAAGCAATGGCACCCTTGTTTGATGCTAGTCAAGAAAATATAGACCTTGCTCCAGTTTTCATGAGAATGCCTAGGCTTGTCCATGAACACTGAACGATTGATGTCTTCAAAAGCATAGGAAATAGACTAGGAACATTTATGGATAGTAATTTGTCTTTTTAGGCAAATGGTAAAAGGTTGATTGCTAGGTTTCTTGTAAACCTGAATCCAAGAGAAGGTTTTCTCAATTATTTGTTTCAAGGGTTCTTCTTAATGCCAATTTTTGGATTATGAGGGATATCCATTTGGGTGTGGTTGTTGCCATTAGACATGGCACACTATCAAAGACTACCCCATCCCTTTCCTGGGAAAATTTGGGTATCAATGTCTGTGAAATGAAGTTAGGTTCGGAGGTTATCGCTCATAGAATGTTTCTCAAACACGAGATCCTTGATCAGATATGAATTCAGTGAAATACGAACCAAAGGAGAAACATGCACAGGAGGAAATCATTAATGTTGGGAAATGGAGGTTGAAGTCAAGCAGAGGGAATAGGAAAATACTTTTCCCTCACTGAGACCCTCCATAACGGGTAATGGCTCTCCCTCATTTATGGTTAAGAATTTAATTTGGTGTATTTTTTCTCTTGATATGGATTCTAGGACTTCTCCCCCGGTAGAAAATGTATTGATGAAATCATCCCCTCTTATTTCTGCAGATATGGTTTCCTTTATATTACTCTCATCCGCAGCTTGTTTCCCTTCCCCAAAACACTTTGTTGTGACAGATAAGTTAGATTCCTTATCTCATCCTTTTCCATATGACCTTCAATGCACGAGTGAGAAGGGGGTCCCCATGGGTTGTGTTGGCGGATTGGGAGAACATTCTCCAGCCAAATATATGGGTAAACTGAGGGGTAGAAAATCTTACATTATCAGGGCAAAGCACAAAAAAAGTCAGGAAATGGAAAATGGTAAACAAAAATTTATGGTAAGGGGTCCATAGAGCATGGAAAACCCATGGTCTTGTTTTATCATGATTTTCCTATGCTTTGATTGTAAGGACTTGGCCAACCTGTCTAAAAAACAAGCTTTGAAGTGCCTAGTGAATTCAATTAAGTTGGACATACTTTTCTTACAAGAAACTTTGGGGCTTGGAAATATAGTGAAGGAGGCGTTGGAATCTCTGTTTCATCATACCATTAGGGTATTCGGGGAGGCACCTAGCTCTTGGAGCTTACATTTATTCTATAGAGTTGGCGATGGAATTCAAAGAACTCAAGGTTTACAGTCCATTCCAAGATAGGGTGGTATTATGGGATAATTTGATGTCAATATCATCTATGAAAGAGGAAAATATTATTGTTTGAGGTGACCTAAATTTCCCTTTGGGAATTTCAGAAGTTTGGTGTCCTCATTCGCTTGTGAATTCTCAATAAGAATATTTTAAGGACCACTTGGAAGCTCGAAATCTCTGTGATCTTGATCTAATTAAATATTGGCATACTAAGAGAAATTGCTAAGGAGAGGAAGTAAGAATTGTTGAGGGATTAACCATTTTATGTTTGCAGAATCTCTCATGGAGAATATTCCTTAATTTCTTCAGTGGATTGCAATTGGTGGGGAATCCGATAATCATCCTATTTTTCTAGAGCTTACAGGAGAAAAAAATCATGGAAACCTATTAAAATTAGCCATGTACAGTTAAAGGATGAATCTTATAAAGAGTTGGTTGTTGACGAGTGTCTCCCTACAACGCTACTCTTGCAGGGTCAAGAGTAGATCAATTTGCTAAAAATTTTAAGAAGTTCAAAAGGCCAAAATTCAATGGATTTCACAAAAAAAGAAAAGGAATGAACAAACAATAAAAGATGTGGAGATGGAGCTCGATAGGATGGAAGTTTTTGAAGGATGGAGCTATAAGTTTGAAGCTGCTAAGGAAAGGATTGTTCTCTTGGAAAAAGAGAGAGGATAATTTTTAGTGGTAAGGAAGAAGAGTGGACACAAAAGGGTCATGTCATTTGGATGAAAAGTGGTGATGAAAACTCAAATTCTTTTAGAATTATTCCATGGATTGTAAAGCACATAACACTAATTGGGATCTAGAAAGCCTCACAAGGGTGAGTGCCCTTTCCTTTATGGATCTGGGTAAACTTGGGGTGGAGCATTTCAACAATCTCTTCAAGGTTCCACAAGATCCGTATATTGCAAAAATTATTAGGATGATGCAAACAGTTCCTTGTTTTATTGATGAAGATGAAAACAAGAATTTGATGGAGCCTATTATGGAGTAAGACCTCCAGAAGGTGCTTCACGGGTTTAAAAAATAAAATATCATTGGCCCAGATGGATGGAAAATGGAGTTTTTTATGGGGTTCTATGATATTCTAGGACACAAGCTCCTTGGAGTTATTGAGCAATCACGCATCCTTGGAGAAATCCTATATCCATTTAGCTCAACTTTTATTTCCTTAATCCCTAAATTAGATGATCATTGGTCCTTTAATGATTTTATACCCATTTCCCTATGTAATTGTCTATATAAAATCATTACAATGGTTATTACAGATATATAAATGACATTTTCTCTAAAAATATATCGAGCGAACAATGTGATTTCCTTAAAGATAGACAAATTCATGAAGCAATCGAGGTTGTTTAGGAAATTATCCACAATATAAAATGATGGAAGGAAAAGGTAATGATGAGCAAGGTGGATTTTCCAAAGGCAGATGATTGGTGAGTTGGATTTATGCCATACTTCTACTTACTCATTTAATTTTTGAGGTCCTTTTTATAAATTGTGTGATGAGATATTTGATGATTGTATCTTTTGTAGTCCTCATAAATGGGTTTGATTCTAATTACTCTGGAGCTTAGAGTGGGCTCAGGCAATATTTCCCTCTTTCACCCCTTCTTTTGTTGTGGGTTGCCAAGGGATTGAGAATGCTATTGATGTATTGTAAAAGAGGGGGGGATGTCCATGGTGTTTCAGTCATTTAGAATATAATTGTTATCTAGTTACTATTCATTGATGATGTAATTCTATTTTATGATGGGATCAGAAGGCAGATGGCTATAATAAATGAAGTGATGGGTTTATTTAAGAAGGACATTGGCATAATGGTAAATGGGCTGAAACCCTTTGTGTCTTCAAATGTTCTGTCTTGGGATGAAGTATCTTATGCTCATAATTTGTTATTGTATCTTTCCTTGGATTTTGAATATGGTTTAAAATATTTTGGTTTCATCCTAAATCAGAATAATTATTGGAAACATGATTAGCAAAGGATTATTGCAAATATTGAGAAGAGAGTGAAGTCATGGTGCTTCAGATGGATTTTAAGAGAATTGATATTAATATTGATTAAATTTGTGTTAGAATCCATCCTCGTGTTTTGGATGTCCTTTCCTTGGATACCTACTGGAGTTATGAAATGTATTTGAAAAAATTGTAGCAATTTTCTTTGGATGGGAAACAAAGATGGAAGGATTTATCCCTTAGTTAGTTCAGAAATTATTTCATTGCCCAAGAGATGGAGATATTGGGGTTGAAAAAGCCTTCCATCATTTACCAAATAGTTATATACCAAAGTTGGGTGGAGGATGATTTTGACAGAGATATTTTGGACGACTATAGATCACTGAAAATACATATATCCCAGCTTAATTGAGGATCAAATCCACTCTCTTGAAAGAATATTATATAATATTTCCATAATATGGAAATAGGTGATGTCCTCTCTTCTAGTCGTTGAATTTAGACTAGCATGGAAAATTTGGTTTAATGAAGAAAAAATAAAATTAGTCTGCACCCTTGCATCAGATGGAGAGACAACTTCTATTCTCCTCATGAAATGGTTAACCTCCTTAATGCACATGGAAGTAACACATTCAATCAAGTTATTGATCATTTTGGAACATTTATTTGGTATCAAGGATGTGTAAATTCTCAACAATTGATCCTCCCTCATGAATTTCACATATCATGGAATGGCCACACATTGGCGTTAAACACAACTCATGTCTACATATAAGAGGACCCTAATCCTCTCTAGTGGGTCAATTCCTCATGGGGTGAAGATAATAAAAAAAAAGTTATTTTTTCATATGTTATAATAGATATCTTGTTGAATCTTCTCAGTGGTCAAAGGAGTTGTTGAAATTTAAATAGCCCGTCAAAGACTGACATCTTCTTATGGTGCATGGTGGAATAAAAAGTGTTGATGTGGCATCATCTACCAAATCAAGTTATGAAGGTTTTGGGATGGCATATGCTATGTAAAAAGGCTAATGGGTCCATATATCACTTGTATATCTAATTATCATTTACCGAATCTTTTTGGAATGCCATCACAAACCATTTGGGAGTTATCATAAATTGGCAGGGTGCAGGTTTCAGGGAAGCCTTGAAGGATTGGTATGATGAAATTACTAAAAAAAATCTCACAAGCATTCCTCTTCTTGTTTGCCGGGGTATATGTAATGCAAGGAGTAAATAAATATTTAAAGACAAAACTAATGTTATGGACTAGTTGGCTATCAAAGTTGTAACTGATTTGGAAATTATTCTTGTTGAAGAAGCCTCCTATATTACAAGAATCATAGTTGCTAAGGAGATTGACAAAAATAATCCTTGGGGATCTTTTTGTGGGATCCTCCCCTGATAATGGATCTTGTGTAGGAGGTGCTATATTATATGTCCAAAATTCGCATCTTTTCAAGCTTCAAAGTGGTTTGGCAAGGGGAACAAATGAATATGCATAAAATCTTGACCTCAAAATATTACTTCTCTTTGCTATCGAAAAATATAATTTTTTGGTATATTTTTGGTGATTCGATTATCATAACAAATTGGTTTAATGGTTTTGCAGCATTGTCACATTTACACATTGAGTCCTATCCTTGAGGAGGTTTTACATCTCAAGTGCTCATTTAACCAAATTTATTGTCACTATATATACAATAAGCACAACACTGAGCCAAATTTGATCTCTAAAGTTGGTTCTACACAAGCTTTGGGAGTTTGGAAAACATGTTATCAGATAAATCATACCTCAAGAGAATACTTTCATATACCTTTCATTAAAGGCTTACAATTAGAGATTCCTGAGGATTGTTGTTGTTCTTATCCATGGCTTTTACTAGTCATATTTGGATTTTTGTAGGCTACTTCATGTAGATGATTTCCTATTGGATGTTTTTCTTTGCTAGCGATAATGGATGATGTTTTTAAATGTTACATGATATGTTGTTGTATTTGGTGTTTATATCGGTAGTAATTGTGTTAGTCTAGTTTTAAATAGTTGGATAATTTCTTTTCTTTTAGATATGCAGAACATATTTCCCTTCTCAAACATCTATGTTATTTGAGTGCTACATGCACATGCATAATTTAACTCTTCTTACTATTAATTAAATTTATGGTATTTTCTTGACAAAAATTAAATAATACTATATAGTTGAAGTTAGGAGAATATAAATTTCACGTTTTTTGGTGTATGTTTTTTTTTAAGGATGCCTAGAGGAATCTATAATTAAGTTGAAGTTATATTTGGAAAGGTTTGAAATGATTTCCATCATTATCACTTAACTTCTAGATGTATAACACACTTTAAAGCATGACATGAGTTTCCAATCAGAGGTCAGTGGTCTGAATTTAAAATTGAATGCTTCATGTAAAATTTTGCAACCTAGTTTATGTCTTATGGGCAATGGATCGATTTTGCAAAAGAACACAAACTAAGTGAAATTTTGCACATTTTGACGGTGAAAAATAGACAACAAAAAACATCACAAGACAACAATTTGATCATGAGCTTCACCCCTACTTGGCTACATGTCTACGTGTAGCTTCAAATAGTGGAAATTTATATTATATGTTGAAATTTAAATTTCATTAACATCCAATGCCCAAATTATAAAAATAAAACTGCAATTGTGTCTAGAACACCCAAAAACCACATTGTGGAATCTTCTTGGGCTCAAAAAGTTGAAAAATGGCCAAGTTAGGTCTCCTACATTTTTGTCCTCATTGTTCTGCAAATACATCCCCTTTTCAAACTTGTCAACAAAATTCCTCTTTGGCAAGCTCGCGAGGCAAAATTTTGCTATTCTAGGTGGCGGGTATAGCCCACAAAACCTTTTGTGTTGGGTGAAAATTATCAAATGGTTAGGTAGATAAAACAGGCTGTGCCCAATTGTAACACCAGTGGGTTGTTCATATGGCATATATATGATGGTGGGGTGTGAGCCACAGTCCACACACCTATTTATCCCTACTTTTGATAACTCTATAGCTAATGTGACTGGGGTTTGGGGGTGTGTAGAGTGACATACACCTGCCCCTTCTGCAACCCCTGTCATGGTCATGTTATATAGTAAAACCAAGGTTTGAGGTGTGTGCAAGGTACCATGCACCCTGTGGCTCTTGTCCAAGACCTATGGTAACATAAACAATATATAACTTGGGGTTGGATCGTTCAGGTGCAAATATCAACCTAACCCTCCCCTTAACAACCAAAAAAAACCACCTTAAATATACATTTGTCACATAGTTATAATAGGAACCGTCGATGGTGCAATGTTAGGGAACATGTTCCATAGTTGAGAGGTCATGGGGTCAAACACCGTTGAGTTTTGTCATTCAATCAAGTAAATTTTTTGGCACCATATATTAGGCCACTTGGAAGCCTTCCATAGGACCACATGACAGCCTTTCATTGGGACATGTGGTAGCTTGTGTTTGCCCCCCAAACAAATTCGTCTTCCAATGGAAATATGCCACTTTTCATGATGGGAATTACTAGTCTGACAATTGTACCTCCTAGTTAGTCCTCTGATGTCAACATCATGTCATCGTATAGTCTAGCCACTCAACTGTCCAAGTTGAATTCTTAGCTTCTTGTCAAAAATTATAGAATGCGATAACTTTGTCATACGTTTTCAGATTGAGGCAATTCAAACGTCGTTGGAATGATAACTATGAGATCTATGATTTGGCACTAGTTTTGGGAGAGTTTGAGGAATTTTATTTTTGCACATATTTTTTAACCCCTGGATCATTCCCCCCCATTGGAAGCTTTCGGACCACCAAAAGTCTGTTTTTACTCATCATGCAAGTGATGGTATAGATACCTCACTTTCTGAATCTCTATCCACATTGATCTTCTTGGATTATTACAATTCTACCCCACTCCAACATACTCTAGATTGCTGATTCATGAAGTCCTTATCCTCTTGTCAATAATTGAATCTTCCTATAACTCATTTAAATATTTGGGAGAAAATTATTCTATAGATGGAATTTGAACATTCTCTTCTTGATCATCAGTCCATGGAGGCTCATACAATCTTAATTTTTTCACATTCACAACAAAATAAATTTGCATGTAAGGTGGAAAATATAATTGAAAAGCCTTCTTACCAATCTTCTCCATGATTTTGAAAGGACCATGTCTAACTGGCTTGAGATTTTTACCTCCACCTTGTAGTCTTTTCCTTGCAGATGTATAACCAAAATTGATCTCCCACTTGAAAACCATGATCAACTTGATGCTCATCATGTATTTCTTTGTACTTATCTTTGCTTTTTTCTAGTTGTTCTTGTACTCTTTGATGTAGAAGTTAAATTTGTTCAATTAAATGTTTGGATTTGTCCAGATTAGTATTTTCATATATTGCAATATCTTTACCAAAGATGAAATCCAACGGATAATTTGGAAAATAAACCAAAAGAGCTTCAAATGGAGATACTTGTGCAAATGAATGATTGGCACAATTGAAGGCATGTTTGATGTAATGCAAAATCTCATCTCAAAATTTAGGATTCTTACCACAATATCCTTGAAGTAGATGCACTACTGTAATTTTCACTACTTATGTATGGTTGTTGGTTTGTGAATGACATTTAATGCTCTTCTTCAACTTTTTTTCCATTAGTTCCCATAAACTTGACCAAAATTCCTAAAATCTGAGAATCTCGGTCATAAATAATAGAAGTGGGCAACCCAAACTGAACCCATACATTTTCGAAGAACATATTTGTAGTTTTTTTAACTATAACTTGTTTCTTACATGGCATCAAAACAAACATTTTTCTTAAATGACGCATACCAACATATAGATAATCATGAATTTTCCTAGACATTGGTAGTCCCCAAAAACAATCCATAGAAATACTTTCCCAAGGATGAGAAGGAATAGGAAGTGGAGTGTAAAACCCAATTTCCTATTACTTGGCTTGGTAGTAGAACACGTAGAACATCCTTTCACATATCTTGAAACAATTTCATTCATGCGAGGCCAATAATAATACCTTTAAATTTGAACAATTTTTTTTCCTACACCAAAGTGGGTAGCAATAAGAGAAGTGTGGGCTTCCCTTATGACATTGAATATTTGACCCTACAGAACAAATAACTTTCCAAGATGATACAACAAGTTGTTATGAACATGATAATTCAACTCCTCAACATGAATTCCTTAGCTTAGAGTTTCATAAACATGTTTAAAATCTTTATCATGATCATACTATTCAGTATAACTTTTCATGCATTACTGAGTTATGCTTAAGAATAAAATATTCATTGATAAACATGTCTGCAACTTTGTTGCATATACCTTTCCTATACCTTATTACCAAATCAAATTGTTGTAGGAAACCCGTCCACCTGAAATGTCTAGCTTGTTGTAGCTTGGTTTGTTATTGTAAATATTGAAAATATTGATGGTTCGTATGAATAATTGTTTCTTTACCCATCAAATAATGCCTCCATTTCGTCACGCTTTCTACGATAGCATACAACTCTTTATCATAAGTTGGATATTTAATTATTGCATTGGTAAAGGTTTCAGAATGATAACATATTGGCTTACCATGTTGCATGAAAACTACTCCCATAGCATATTCACCTGCATCAATTTGAATTTCAAATGGTTGCTTAAGATCTGGAAGTGCTAGAACCGGTGTTGTACTAATTTTATCTTTCAAAGTTTTGAAGGTTTTTTGTTTCTTGCCTCCCCACTAAAAGACTTGTTTCACACTTGTCGAAACATGTAATGGTCCTACAATGAGTGAGGAGTTACCGATAAATTTTCTCCACTATTTGGCTTCTCCCAAAAAGCTCCTAATGTTTCTTACATTGTTGGGTTTAGGCCAATTCACAATGACATCAAATTTTTAGCGATCAATCTTCAAGTCACCCCTCCAACAATATGACCCAAATAAACTAAATATATTTTCCTAAATTCACATTTATACATCTTCAAATATGAGTTCACCTTTTTCAAGACATCTAAAAATTTCTTCACATTCTTGGAATTCTCTTCATGAGTCTTACTAAAAATCAAATTATCATCTAAGTATACTATGAAAAAATCATCAAGGAATGGTCACAACACATCATTCATAACTCTCATGAATGTGGAAGGTGAATTTCCAAGCCCAAACAACATAACAAACATTCAAACAAACCTTGTTTTGTCTTTAAAGTATATTTCCAAATATCATCTTCAACAACCCTTATCTGATAATAACCGCTGCTCAAATCTAATTTAGTAAAGTAAACAACTTCATTTAACTGATCTACCAAATCATCTATTTGAGGAAGAGGCTAATGATTCCTTACCGTAATCTCATTGAAAGCTCAAAAATACACACACATGTTCCATGTACCATCTTTCTTTGCAACCAAAACAATAGGAAACCCAGAAGAAGATGTGTTAGGCAGGATGACCACATTGTCAAGAAGCTCTTGAATTTTCTTCTTGATCTCTACATTCTCCAAAACTGACATTCTATACATGCCGATATTTGGAAGTGAAGCATCTTGCTTCAAGTGAATCTCATGTTGGAATCATCTTTATGGAGGTAGCACATTAGGTTCGTGAGACATTTTTTCAAAAGTATTAACAATTTCAACCAATTCACGCTTAAGTTTAGAGTCACATCCTATGAAATATTCAAATTCAGTAGTATCTTTAGCTTTAATCATCAATAACACAAAATTCATACCAACATTTATGAACCCTTTCACCTAACCAACACTAACAAGAGATAAGTTCAACATCTTGTGATGCTCTTTAACAATATACTCAACTCCATATTTAAAAAGATGATATTTATTCTCATGATGATAGAATATGGCTTTCGGTCATACATGTATATACTCACTAAAAGAATCTCGAAAATATCAAGTGGTACAAATTCAAACTCTACCTTATCTATAAAATTACTAGTGATGGCGAATTTGAGTTTACATTTTCTTGTCACTTGTAATTCGACATCATCACATACCCAACCCAAAAGTTAAGATTTAGAATGAGTTGAATTTATAGATTAAGTTTCTTGAAAATTTCTTCATATATAAGATTGACTTGGGATCCATTATTGAGAAATGTATGAACCTTCATATGTTTTGTAATGACCCCCATATGGAAAATCTCAATTCTTTCGTAATCATTTTGAGATTCAATAAGCTTACTAGAAGAACTAGTACTTGCATCAAAATCTATAGATTTCCTTCCCATGCCGTTGATTTTAGTTTCATCATCTAGATTAGATCCTACATAATTGTTGGGACAATCAACTTATTGAAACGAACAACCAACTATGACACACCAAACTATTAACCTGAGGTTTCCTCTTCTATTTGAAGGGTTTTTGCAAAGTTTCAGCAAGAGGAAGTGTTACTAGTTCACTAAAGTAGTGACTAAAGGAACAATACTAAAGGAATCAACACTTTAACTAGAAACAATTCAAGGATTTAACCCACAAGCAACTAGTACTTCGTAGAAATGATTTACAAACATTAAATTATAATTACTATCTAATAGGAAACAACAAAGAAATAAATATACTATTAAGCTGCTACTTAGGGAAAAATAATATCCGAGCTCAAGAAAGAACAATACAAAACTATATTGTAAGTAATGAAAAGAAATAGGTCGCATGAAGAGATATTGTACTACTACAAGAATAGCGATGATATAGCTATAACATGTAGGGAAAATAAATAAAGTGACAATGAATTCCAACTAACTTATTGAAGAACAATCTCTATAAAGAAATATTGTGATTATCAAGCAAACATTCAACCCTGAAATTAACCTAACAGGACATAATGTCAATAGAAAAAGACAATATTAATGTTACAGCTAAGGAAAAAGCCTCTTCCAGAAGTGGGCGTGAACCATTGCAATCGAACTATTTGAAAGAGAGATCAAAATAATAAGCTAATTCTTGATAATGCAAACTTGCATTTTATTCAAAAGAGGATGATTACAGCTTTGAATGAGATTTTTAGAATATGTAAAAAAAAAAATCATTCGCAAAAACTTGTATTCGGGACATAAGTCTCATTTTTAAACTACAATCATAAATAAGGAAAACAACAATTCTTCTCAACAAACAAAAATTACGAGAATCTAAAGATTCTCTCGATGCTCTTTTTAGTTACAAAATAGCTCATATTTTATATGAAAGTTTATTCATTATTAACATTGGAAAATAATATCATTCATTTTTATTTGAATGACTAAATTGAAATAAAATTTTGGATTTCAGGCATTTCTGGTTCATTTCTTTTAAGTTGAATATTGGAGTATGCACAGTAATATTTAGACTTGTCAACATTTCAAATCCCAACAGGGATCCACCATAAGGACAGTTACTGAATGATGATAGAAGAAGAGCTCAGTGAGAAGATTAATAGTGTTAAGATATTTTGATTTTAAGGAGATGAAGTCGACTTTAAAATTTTTAATATTTTTGTTTTTATTTTTAATTAATTTTTTATTTTATTTTATAATTTATTAATCATATTTTAAATTTTTACTAATAACTTTAATAATAAATTGGTATTTTATTGTTTTATTTTTATTAAAGGATCTTTAATAATAGTTTTTATTTTTATTAATTAATAATAATTGTGTATACATGTTATTGGGAATGATTAAATAGGTTTAATTAATTATGCATTCTGTTACAAAAATCTAAGTTATTATTATATATCAATTCCTAATTAATTAATTAATTAGTTAGTTAGTTAATAATTATGATAATTAATTTTTATTTTATTATTGATAAAAGATAAATTTATTTTATTTTATTAAGATCAGTAATTTTAATTAGTTAATAGATATTATAATTAGATACTAATTATTATTGTAAATGCTTAAAGTTAAATTGAATTTAATTTGATTGTGATTGCTTCAAATTAAATTTATTGTAAATTAATAGATTATGTATAATGTTATTGTAATGATTAAATAGTTTAATTAATTAAGGGATTCTAATTTTTCTAGTTATTATTATATCTTAATTCTAATAATTAGACTAATTAAATTAGTTTAAATAATTATAATAATTAATTTTTATTCTAATTATTAATATAAAGGATAGAATTGAATTTTATTTTAATTGTAATCACTAATTTTATTTAGTTTAATTAATTAAATAGTTAATAGAATATTTAAATTAAGATACTAATTATTATTATAAATGAATTAATCGTTTAATTATTATTGTACTAACCTATAATTTAATTATTATAATTGGAATTATTATTAAGAATAATAATAATAACTTATTCTTAACTATTTTTATTTTATTTTTATTTTCATTTTTATTATGAGATCAGAAGGATATAATATAATAGGAGGGGAGAATTTACCTGATTACCTGAGATGTACTGGTGGTCCTAATCCCTTTGATTAAAGGAAGCGAACTTCCTCTAATCTTGATACCGTTGTCCATGTTGAGATTATGTGGATGCTTTATAATTTCAGGAGCCTCCCTAATCTTTTGTCTTTGGTATTGTTCTTCCTTAGTGATAATTGAGGCACTCTCCAAACAAACCTGGTGTTTCATTTTTCAGGAATGTTCCGCAAGGGCCGACATACGAGACATTCCATTCTTAATATCTACTACATGTTCTTTTAGTCTTTTCTGCAATGAACGCCCTGTTTCACCAATGCAACTTTTTCCACAAGAACAATCTATTTTATAAACCCCTTTGAGTTGTTGTCTATCAATATCATGTTTGACAAATCTCATTCCTTGTTTAATTGTTCCACGAGCTGAGAACTGTGTGACTATGTTTTTCCTTTTCAATATTTTGGCAGTCCTATCTATCACCCCTTTAAATAAAATTATTTCTATGTATTTGATACATGATGTAATGACTGTAAAAATCAAACTTTAGACCACATATATTATTGTATGAAACCAGAAAATTTATAAGTCAATGACGAATATTCTCTACAAGTCTAAGAAACAAAAACAGGTCAGATTCCTATATTTCTTACATATACTCACCTCAATATTTCAGAATAACATACATAACATTTGTAAAATTATGTGCCAACATTGAAGGTAGAAGATGCAATGTCAATCCCATATTTAATGAAAGTAAGAGATTTCAACTTGATTTGAAATGTTATGTCTTAATCTAGAATTTCAAACGTCGGATGGTTGAAGATACGGTTGTAAAAGGTGATTTGGTCTCGCGGTTATGGATGTTGAGTATGATAGATTTGGTGGCCACATGGAAGAGGAGGTGGATTACACAATGGTCTCAATTGTCATAGGTCTAATATTCTTGACCTGGGCACCAAATAATTGTGATTTGGCATACTGGCATATAGTTGGCAAGAGGAAGGATGACAAAGTGGCAGTGCAACAGTTCCAAGAGGAGGAGGCTTGGTTGGAGGTGGAGAAGAAGTCTCTACTATGGTTTGTGTAGGAGAAAACCAAAGAGAAAACACATCGGTCTTTAGTAGGTGAGGAGAAAACCCTAAAGGAAGTCGAAAATTTGAGGGAGGCATCAAACTCATAAAAAAAAACGGAAAAAAAGAGGACATATTCTCTTAATTATTATTGTAAATACTTAAAGTTAAATTGAATTTAATTTGATTGTGACTGCTTAAAATTAATTTTATTGTAAATTAATAGATTATGTATAAGGTTATTGTAATGATTAAATAGTTTAATTAATTAATGGATTCTAATTTTTTTAGTTATTATTATATCTTAATTCTAATTATTAACTAATTAAGTTAGTTAATAATTATAATATTAATTTTTATTCTATTATTAATAAAAGATAGATTGAATTTCTTTTATTGTAATCATTAATTTTATTAGTTTAATTAATTAAATAGTTAATAGATATTTTAATTAGATACTAAATGAATTATTCTTATTATTATTGTAACTAACCTAGAATTAATTATTATAATGGAATTATTATTAAGAATCATAATAATAACTTATTCTTAACTATTTTTATTTTATTTTTATTTTTATTTTTATTATGAGATCAGAAGGATATAATATAATAGGAGGGGAGAGTTTACCTGATTACCTGAGATGTACTGGTGGTCCTAATCCCTTTGATTAAAGGAAGCCAACTTCCTCTAATCTTCATACTGTTGTCCCTGTTGAGATTCTGTTGATGCTTTATAATTTCAGGAGCCTCCCTAATCTTTTGTCTTTGGTATTGTTCTTCTTTAGTGATAATTGAGGCACTCTCCAAACAAGCGTGGTGTTTCGTTTTTGAGGAATGTTCCGCAAGGGCGGACATACGAGACCTTCTATTCTTAATATCTACTCCATGTTCTTTTAGTCTTTTCTGCAATGAATGCCCTGTTTCACCAATGCAACTTTTTCCACAAGAACAATCTATTTTATAAACCCCTTTGAGTTGTTGTCTATCAATATCATGTTTGACAGATTTCATTCCTTGTTTAATTGTTCCACGAGCTGAGAACTATGTGACTATGTTTTTCCTTTTATATCTTGGTAATCCTATCTATCACCCCTTGAAATAAAATTATTTTTATGTATTTGATACATGATGTAATGACTGTAAAAATCAAACTTTACACCACATATATTATTGTATGAAACCATAAAATTTATAAGTCAGTGACGAATGTTCTCTGCAAGTCTAAGAACCAAAAACATGTCAGATTCCTACATTTCTTACATATACTCACCTCAATATTTTAGAATAACATACATAACATTTGTAAAATTATGTGGCAACATTGAAGGTAGAAGATGTAATGTCGATCCCATATTTAATGAAAGTAAGATATTTCAACATGATTTGAAATGTTATGTCTTAATGTAGAATTTGAAAAGTCGGATGGCTGAAGATTCGGTTGTAAAATGTGATGTGTGATCATCTGGAAAATGATTTCTTCATTCTTGTACAATCCTCCTTTGGAGCTCATCGAATGATATATTGTACAAATCCATTACCGGATCATCATCAAGGGGAACAACACCTCCTTGCTCGTTCATGGCTGGCTCTGCTACTGGCGGTGGTGGAGATTAATGGATGACCTATGGTTCTCTCGACATCAGATGAACATATTCATTATGTGGCTCATGTTCCATCTCCATGTATATCACTTCAATCCATTTCTCAATCTGTTCAGTAATATCATGATCCTCCATCTATTCATCTTCCTCCTTAGCTGCTGGCTGGTCTTGTTCTTGTTCTTCCACCTATATCGACATTGTTTCCTCTGACATTTATCCTTGCCTATATTCTTCTTCCTACTTCTTCTTCTCATATCATTGTCTCTTCCTTAACTCTTTCTCTTCCTTCAGTGTCTACTCTGTCTCATGAAACTTCACTTCTACTTCATACAACCTCTCCTTTTCTCTCTTCCTCCATTTTTCTCTGTATATCCTTTGCCTCCCCTTTGCTTCTACTCCCAAAGTTTCTTTCATGAGAATAGGATCTTCTTTCATCTTGTAGATTTTTTCTCCCTCTCGATTGTCAAAAATCTTCCTGTTTCCCTAGTCCAACACATGATTGTTTCCTTCTATTGCTGTTTCTTTTGAAGTTTCTACCATATGTGGAGTACCCTGTGAAGTCCCTTCTAAAATGACTGGTTCATGTATTATAGAGGCATTGTAACAATGCCTCCATGGATCTTCCTTTGGCCAATGAAATGCCCCGTCAATCCACGAAAAGTAAATACTCGCACTGTGGTCTTTACAAATACTCAAGGATCATATAGATTAAAGTCCTGAGTGTTGAATTCAAATCTTACTATCTCCTTTGCCTAAACATCCATGAATTTTAAGTTCCTTATATTGCATAATCTAATCTAGAAATGAAGAGTGGGCCATTGTGCTTTCTTCCTCTTGTGCAACGCTACTAATAACCTTGTGGAGAGATTGTATGACTCTGCTTGCATGACATGTTTGTTAGTGGCATATCCTGGTAAAACATGACGAGGCTTCTCTCCACCAAAGAATCATGAAGGTGCCACTTGGTGAGGCATAACAATCTGTGATGTTTGTTATCGCCTCCATTTCTTCTCGTGACATGGAAGGTGGATCTTCTTCAAATATAAGCTTGTAAATCTAGATAATAAAGTGGTCAGTGAGGCATGCCATTACTCCTTGATAACTGCATTCTGAAAGAAACTTGCAATAGATTTGCAGGAAAATTTCTTGTGGTGTCCATATCTAGTTCATGCCAAGGAACTGCTCTTGTGCACATATTGTATCTAGTAAGCATACAAACATATAAAACCTTTCTCGCTCACCCTCAGTAGGATTATTAGCCTATTCTTGATGGGCCTTCAACTACCAATCCAACATATCTAACTAATTGAATGACTTCCCACCCTTCAGGAAAGGTTTTTGTGCTCTCTTGACCATGGATCCTATAAGAGAAGATAAGTAAGAGTTGCTAAGCCTTCCCGAGTGACATTTTCTTGTACACATGGGTGGGTGTCTTCAAAACTTCGATGGCTCCTCCACCCATACTTTGACAATGTCTCTCATGTTCACATGGTTGTGGGTGGCATAAAAGAGTGATTCCATGTGCTCTACTGGCTCAGACAAGTGATAAATTTACTGAAATTTTTCTACTGGGAAGGTGGTAGGTTTATGCGTGTTGGCACTGCTCAAGGTCACGGTCTTCTCATTAATGTGTGATACAATCTAGCTCATGACATCTATACAAAGGAAGCCTCAATACTTGCTTGCAACCTTGTATATCTCTGACTGTCAGATGCAGAGCTAAACCTGTCAATCCTCTATGTTTTCCTCAAAGTCCTTTGCAAATGTACCTTTAATTTGTTGCCATGTTAGTGATGATCTATTTTCTATAAACAACAAAGTATATTCATGTACTGGAAAATCAACTGATGTTTTCTCAACTACTTCTCCAATACTGCTCTCAATGGTTTCTTTTGAAGAATTTCTCTTAGGTGCCATGGTAATAGTGATTTCTAGAGAGGTTCTCAACAACTGTTGTACCTGTGGGACAAAAGGACACTCATGGGAAGTAAATGTCAATCTTAAGCAAATCTACATATTGCGCACTTCTCATTAGAAAGAGGGATTGGATGCATGTGGTAAGTGTGCACTACGCAGTCGCAACAACCAAGGTGGAATCTTATGGCCTGAAACTACATAATGTGTAGTTCATCTGGGGCAGAGGACTAGGAGAGACCACGCACTGCACAGTATCAATGGTCAAGATGATAAGTTGGCTCCTAGAACTACATAGTGCGTAGTTTGAGCCAGTTGGGACAATGCACTATGCAATTCCAGAGGCCAAGCTTGTGGCTTGAGCCTTAGGATTCTGTAGTGCCAACAAGGGAAAGTGAAAACCAACAAAGTGTAATGCAGATTTTCCTAAGGAAAGAGAGGAAAATGAGAAGATCTGAGAGATAGTGTGAAGTTGAGTGTATATCTAACTAAGTGTGAATAAATTCATGTGAAACAAGTGCATAAATTAATCAAATGGAAGGAAAATGAATTACATGAGGAGAGTCACCGTAATAGTGACCATTGGTGAAAAAACAAGAAAACTAATGCGAAACTTGGGGAAGGCAATCTAAAACATAAAAAAAAAAAACACTTCTACAAGTTAAAACACCAGTAAAAATGAAGAGAAACAAGTGAAACAACACTCACACATGCCAACTGACAAAAAAGGATAGAAAAAATGACAAAGAATAACAAAAGCAAAATCACCCAGAAAAGCGATGATGATTACACTAAAAGTCCCTTAATCTCCTCAGGAATGATATAGCTCCAAGATAGAGTTTGCAAATGATATCTATAAGTGTCGATTAAATAGATTTCAGTGAATTAGGGTTTATGATGTGCATGCCTAAAATCAAGGAAAAAGTGTCACTTGCCAGATGTTTCGAAAAATAGCACAAGTGCCTCCTTTGAGATACTAAAATTAGATCCCTATTTTTTAGGGATGCTTTTTTCTTTTTATTTTTCTTTACCAAGAAAAACTTTCCATGCACACTGTCGAGAAAGATTGGGTGGTTCTGGGGAACTGTGAAACTTTTTAGCTTAGTGTAATTCATAGTTTCTGAGATTAGTGAGGGTTGTGTAGTTTCTCGGCTAATTGTTGTCTTTCCTTCCATGAATACTCCCTTTTGGAGCTCAAGGTTGACTACCAATCAGGACTCTGCAATTCCCATCATCAAGGATACTTTCCCTCAAGGATTACACAGTTTCTGGAGGCAAGCCCAAAACTGTTGTGAGACCAAGATGGGAGATCATCTTATGAATTCGAGGAATGAATTAAGTGATCAAACACAAGCGAAAATGAAAATATAAGTCTCAAACGAAGCATGAATACCTAGAACAATGCAATATGAGTTGTTATAGATAAGAAGGGAGCCTCCAAAATCTAAGCATAGGGAAAATTTTGGAGGGTAGTTGTAGCCACTACAACTCTATGTAAATGTTTCATTCTGATGTTGATTGTGTTATGAAATAGGACATGTAATCAATAATTCCTCCCAATGAGTGTAGAATAATACAATTTAGAAAAATAGTTGGAGGCCCAAATGGTGGGAAGGTTATCATATAGACAGATATATTGTATACAAGGAAGAACAGGACGAAAAAAAGTTGGAAGAAAAAGAAAATAAGGATAAGGTACATGTCAACGAGGAATGACCAAAGAAAGAGAAAGATAGTCAACAAGAAACTCATGTCAAATAGGACCCACCGAATTCAGAAATAGAGGAGGATGAAGCCCAACAAACCCTTGTGAATTTTAGATCCAACACCGAGCTCTCAGGAAACAACGTTAGAAATGCAATTTCTTGGGTTTATTAAGCATATGGAAAACATAATAAAGACAGAAATACTACTCTCAAATGAGAAACATGGATCCACCAAAAATCACAGGTTGAATTCAACTTGGGAAAAAGGGAAAAACATGTAACCAAGAAAAACAAGAAGTCAATAAAAGTCAAATCTATAAGAAGTAAGAAATGAAAAACAAATTTATATAGATCTCAAGAATATTTTGAAAAATATATAGGTTGAAAGGGAATAAAATTGATGTATTACATAATTCTCATATGAGGGTTTGGATTGAATCACCATGCTCAATCTCAAACCTAGAAGGAATATTGGAAACTCTAAAAAAAAATGTGATGGTTATAGAAGCTCTCTATCCATTTCTTTTTAAAAGAAAAAAACATAATATATATATAAACAAATGAAATAAGTGTGAAATATTCCTATAAAATAGGTGTTAACAAAATATTAGTTTTTGACATATGCATTATGTTATGCCAAACACAAATAAACATATGTCATACGTTAATAGAGTCATTTGAACACGTTAATAGAGTCATTTGAACACAAACCTGTGACATAGGGATATACTCAAAAGAACTCATTTTTGTACAATTAAGATAATGTATAGGGTAAACATCATACATGATAGCCATTTCTTTGCAGAGCTTGAAAGGTTTCACAAATATGTACATACTACTAGTAAATTGGACCGAGGTTTTTTTTTTTTTTGTTTTTACATGTTTGGAAAAAATGAATTTATCTCATCTAATGCACAAATGTGGTCATGCGGGATAATAAGATTCAAATGTTTCGCACATTTAACGACATTGTGGAGTATTAACATCACTATGACCACTTCAATAATTGAAAATTTTATGGATCGAAGTTTTAACATACAAATTTTTGTAGGAAATACCCAGAATATCTATAGATAATTTATGGAGAAATGAATTTGAAAAGGCCTATCACATATTATTTTTCAAATACTTATTGGGAAACTTTTCTGTGTGTTCTATTAACGAATATTACCATGGAAGAAGATAGTAATAGTTCGTTATCCGCATTTACTATAAATGGTCTCAAATGAATGCATAATTTCTTTTTTTTGTGGTATCTAAGCACACCTTGAAGCTATACGAGAAGTGAAAAAGGAATTAGGAGGGGTGTTATTAGTTTTTCCATGAAATAATGTATACTGCCAATACTGTTCACAGGCCTTTCGGAGTATATGTCAACAATGGGTTGTGTCTTCACTAAAGTTCTTCATACAACTTAAGTTATTTAAATGGTTATTCCTAACCGGTTCAGTGGCTTTATTAGTGTGTGAATACTCACATTTGATTAAGAAAAGAAAATGTGGAAATGCTAACATGATCATAAACTAAGAGTCGATGTTAATGTATTTAAACTACAAATTCAGCTAACTAATTTAATAAATTACCATGTTTAAATTTAATAAATTACTATGTTTAAATCTAACCGTTAAACCACTAAATACAATCTTAACTATACAAATATACAAAATCTAATTTACATATATACCAGAGATAAACTGACAGAAACTAATGTCACTTGGGGAAAACAATATAAAGAATGTTTTATAATTTATGTTTATATATAATGTCCTGTATCTTAAATATAAAAATAAATAACTAATTCAAACTATCAATGCAATGATGCAAAAATAAATAACTAATTTAAACTATAATTTCAATGGTAGTTTAGATTCAAAACTATAAATGTAATCGTGAAAAATAAATAACTAATTCTAGTTTAGATGCAATTATCTTTTCATAGGATATTTTATAAAATAAAAAGAACTACATCATAAAATAAAAAGAATTTACAATGGTGCAATTATCTTCTCTTTTAAACAAATGCAAATAAGTCTTGTTTTTTTTCATAACATCAAGAATTAGTGCATATATCTAATCTATCCTGTCCAAGGAAAATCAAAAGATTATAATAATTCTTTTGTAAAACGAATCTTTCAACGCTTAAAAAGTCGTTGAACTACTAAGAGATGAAATACTGTACGTAGCATGAGAGATATTACAATCAGAAACGCTAATCCTGTTACTAAATAAATGATGTTTTGATCATAACCTAAATTCCCACGAGAAACTGCAAGACCAGATTTAGACAACACCGGCATCATAAGACAACCGGCTATCAAAAAAAAAAATCAGAATGGAAAAATGAACAAGATCAATGAATTACAGGGAAATATTTATTTATATTGCTATCATCTCCAAATCACAGTATGGAAATAATAGTATTAAACCTTTAAAATTTCCCCAAGGCATAGTAACAAAATTTCGAGAAGGATTCGTTAGCAAATATTGATAAAATACGTGATTAAGTTTTAAGGCAGTGGTGTACGATGGTGTAGTTTCAATTATACATTATGCTATCTATCGATTATACATTTTTAGTGTGAACTTGGATAGTATATAGTTTGAAAGATTTGAATTTGGTTTTAGCAATTTAGATTATACATTTTTAATGTGAACTTGGATAGTATATAGTTTGAAAGATTTGAATTTGGTTTTGGTATATAAATTGCTAGGTACCTATACCTCAACGTTGCCTTCAATTTAGTGTTACAGTCCTGAACATCTTGCTTGCATTACGTTTACTTCAATTTAGTGTTACAGTCCTGAACATCTTGCAGAATGCCAGCAAAAGGCAACGACGAAGACACATATGCATAGCCATTTGACATGTGGGAAGATATGTTGCAACGTCTTCATCCCCTTGTCATCTTTTTCGTTGGACAGAGAATCTCATTGATGATTTCATGCGGTAGCCATCTGTAACTCAACTGAAGCAATCTGTGTGCAAATGGAATTTGAGACAGTGAGACATTTCCTACTATTGGGACATTGAGACAATGCCTAGTTAAACGAACCGCCTACCACTGAGACATTGACACACTCGGATCTTCACAATAGTTGCACACAGTGAGATGTGTGAAGGTGAAAAACATACCAGGATTGGCACAGTGGATGAGGGGGTTGGAGCTTGCGGTAAAGATTCGGAAGCTCTCCGTCAATGAATGCCCTGATTTAGAAAAGCTATCGAGTATCGAAAAATTGATACCTTTGGAAGAGTTGCAGGTAGGTAAGCCTATGTGTGAAAGCTTCAGAAGCTAAGTGTTAATGGTTGGGTTCTCTGCATTAGAATAACTTCCAAGTATGGAAACATACATTGCCTTATTTGGAAGACATGTGTGAAGCTAAGACCATCAAGGATTTGGAGGCTGCCACAAAAAACTTCAGAAGTTAAGTATTATGGATTCTGCAGAACTCAGCTTTTGTCTCGGGATTTGTATCAAATCTCGGCGTGAACATTTTCGGATTCTGCAAAATTCAGATGGTGTTGAGATCAACTCAAGACATGAACATTTCCAATTTTCCCATGCCGTTAACTAGTATCTTCAAAACTCAGACGCAAGCTCCAAACTCAGCTGGTCTCAAGCTCAACATTCGGAATGAGCATTTCCCATGGCGTCAGTAAGTATGCACAAAACGCAGTTGGTATCGAGGTCTACTCTCGGCATGAACATTTCCCATGTCTTCAGCAAGTATGTGAAGCGACTTCCGCTCAACCTGATCTCTTTACAAGTGTCATATTTTAAGTGGAGAGGACGATGAAAATGGGTCACATGGATTGGCTAGATGAACCGTGTTTGTAGAGCCAACTACATATAGGGAACACCTTTGGCTACCTTCGGCGTAAAAATAAGAGCAATCTTAACGTAACATTCTCATTATGGATAAACTAGCATTTGCAACTAATATTGAAAGGGAACGCCTTTAAAGCATAGTGTGTGGAAGAATATTTAAATGTGAATGGGTTTTTTTGAAAGAAAGTGTCGATGATAATGAGTTTGAATTGAGGAAGCCATGCCGAAAACCCTATTCGGGGGTTAAAGTGGCTATGAAATAGAATAAAAGTAGTCATAAATATCCATTGAACTTGTTTAGATACCTTAAAGATTTCCTAGTTGAAGGTGAAGTTAAACAAATGAATTCATGCCAACAACAACTAGGTATCCATATTGATATACAAAATTTTAAGGAGAGGTATGTTAATCTTTTCAAAGAACATTCTAATGTATTTGCCTAGAAATATGAAGACCTTAAACCATATCACATTGTGATGAACTCAATCCCTGGTAGGATATATTCCTTATGACACAGAGAATCCACAGGTGGTTGATAAGAAGGTGAAAACAAATGCTTGGGCTCATGAAGGAGCTCTATATTATCCTCGAGCCCACACTATTCCTATGCGTATTATATTCCATGGCAACATCGTACACAGAGTCATCCCTTGCTCATTACTCCTAGTATGGTAATATTGACTAACTTTGCCTGTGCCACAAATCATATAAAAATGGATTTCAGTTAGCTCCGTGGTCCTTGGAGAATAAAATATATACAACTTTCATCCATCATGGCCTCTCAATAGTCCAATTACTTAGCTAATTGCAGACCTATCTTGAAACATTCTATATGATGACACTTTTATTACAAGGATGCAGAAATTAGATTTTAGAATGGGAATTGTGCTTCAGCGTTATTTTCATTCAAGCGGCATTTCTGCCAGCTATGTCTTTTGGACAATTATGCTTATTCTAAATGGTAATCCTGTGTCAAGTAGTATGTGCTAGCATTTTTATTTTTATGATGAAAGTTGCATATTATATTAGTTTAAACAAGCATAATCTGATTTTCACGCCACACTGCAATTTTTTTCATAGGCATTGAATTGTTTTTCTGCAAAGTATCTAGAAGTCTGAATGCCCTAAAGAATTAGAGGCAGCAGAGTTTTTGGCCAGAGTTTTGGCACTTCTGCAGGGTTTTTGCTAGAGGTTTGTTTAGAATGAGAGTAAGAATGATGATGAGCAAACCTGGAATAGCTGCCCATCCAACTGTGGCAAAAAGGATGCCAATTGCTACACAAATTTGCAAAGGGACGGTCCAACCACAATGCAGCCACCACGGAAACTCTCCAAAATGATATGCATCTACAACTATGTAGTTTACAATCTCACCAGTGGCATGTCTTCGTCTTCCTTGACTCGACAGCCGAAGTTGTTTCTGATATACAGCTGCCATCAAGGCCGAACACATTTGCATACCTGTGCGTCTGGAATTGAAGTATTTTTTTTTTTTCTGTTTGCTTAGGTGGGCCAATGCATGTTCTGAATGTAGGGAAGTTTGAAATTCTGTTGACTGTCATTCAATGCACTTAGGAAGTTCTGTTGTTGGAAAGTTTGATTGGGCTGCATTGAATTAAGCAAGGCTGAAACATTATTGTTGACGTTGTAGCTGTAGTTGTTCTGCATGTTGTTGAATCTCTTTGCAGGGTTGGTTTCATCGTCCCCATATGCTAAGGAGAGGGTCCTCTTGAGAGAATTGAATTTGTTGTCATTCTCCACTGCTAATTCTTCTTGTTTTGTGACAACTTCATATCGGCAATCGCTATTGTTGTCATTGTTATTACTGAAATTGTTTTGAGAGAGGTTGGTGGACTGGACTTGAGGTATTCTGCTACTGTTTCCATTGCCATCCATGGCCTCATCATTTAAAAAACCATCTATGAAAGGATTGTTACTCTCCAACAACCCACTAAAAGAGACAATTTTGGGCACTTGCAGTTTGTTTTGCTCATCAATATTAGGCAAAGAAGCCATCACTTCATCTGCACTTGGTGATTCATCTCGTTCTACCCCTTGTACTCTCTGAGAATGACCATTTTTCTTGTAAACTTGGCACAACATCCAATCATCAAGCTGGACAACAAAAGTGCCATCAAAATCAACAATACCAAGTTTAGTTGAAAGAATCAAAACACAAGAGCTGTGAAAGGAAAATCATTCATATTGATCAATATTCAAGAAGACATCACTTTGTAGGGTGTGTTATTTGTATTTACACAATTGATTTTTTTGGATTAGTCTACATAGGTGAAGGAATTGCCCGGTTTCTGTCGCCGCCAAGAAAATCGTCCGGCTCCGGCCATCGGAAGTCCCTCCGTCCTTTGCCACCCTCCCCTAGCTCCGCCACCCTCCATCCACCGCTCCACCTTCATTTCCTGACATTTCCTGACAGATCGGATCGAAGCTGGCAATCCTGACATTCTCTGACAGATCTGATCAGTGCTGGAATTGCTGCAATGGAGAGTTGAAGCCATTTCCAATTCGAAATGGAGGAATTGCTAAACCGTGGGCTGCTCCACTAGCTGATAGGACTCGGCCCCTACAGCTCACTCACCTTCCTCCTCGACTCGGCGCTTGCAGCTCACCACAAAACTTTGGCCCAGGCAATTCCTCCGCTCTGCAGCTCACCACCCAAGGGACGTCACCTTCAGGTTCTGGCGTAATTGAGTGAGTGCCGATTTTTAATATTTGTTGGTAAATTGAACAGTGGGTGCTTCACAAGGAGTCCATCCACCACGAGGTGAGCAGAGTTCATTCTATCCACCACAGGCTAATGTCGAGCCACAAGGACATACAGTTAAGATCCATTGTGAAGCCAACCTAGAGTTTTTCTTTGTTGCCCATTCTGATGTTGCAGTGCTTGCGCTGGAAAACCCACATGATCCTCATCAGGTATGTTCATCAGTTTGAGCTACTTTATTTGAAGCTCGCTGAAAGCATTTGTTTATCTAATAATTGATGATTGATCACTATCCTTATTCCCCTGTTTGGTGGAACCTTTTGTCAGCAATGGATCAAAGTAGGTTCATGGGGCCTTCGAGTCAAGGATGAAGCTGGCTTCCCAGCATTTGCCTTGGTGAACAAGGCCACCAGACATGCTCTGAAACACGGGGATAAAGAATGGGACTAGGTAAAACTTTCTATTTCCCTTTTCCTTTTAGTTTCATTGTTTAATATAGCCTCTCCTCTGGATATGTAGAGAAGTCTTATTCATTGCAATGCTATAAACCACCTTAACTCAGGGTTTCGGAATGCCAGGGTCTTGGGAATTATGGGCTGCAACAGAGCTGTTTACAACGGTGGTCCCCTAATCCATAGTTTTTGTTGAATGTTGTTGAAGAGATATACTTGGCAGATTATAATCATGACAAGGCAGAGCAGTCTGTTCTGTGGACCTTAAGTGCAGATGTTGGAAATAGGTATCAATGTCTGAGGCCTGTGAACAACATTAATTTGAATATGGATGCGAAAGCTGCAGATAGCCATGTTGGAGGAATACGTGATGGAAATGAATTCATCCTCTTTGACTGGAAGAAACAAAGCAACCAGAAATGGAAGCTCCAACCCATCTATTGTAAGAAATCTAACAATAACGTTGTCTTTTAAGCTCTTTATTGAAAGTAGCATCATTTCTGTAAGTTTATCAATAGAAAGGACGGAGGGTTCATGCTACTTGAAAGTTTATCATTTCTGACATTTTCTGTAAGGTTTTCTAGCATCATTTTCCACATTCTTTTGTTTGCAGGTTTGGGTGTTCATCATAAGTTTGCTTGGCCTTGCACCTCTTGCTGAACATATAGGCTTTGTCATTGAGTAAGTGAAAAATTGCATGGTATATGTACATAAGTTATGTGTAATCTATACCTTGTACTGCAATTGTTTATACACTTGGAATGGTCACTGAAGTGTAGTGACTTCATAAAATATTATGTTTGTTGGTTCTACAATTTGATGTTTTGTTGTAAATTGTTGCAGACAAATTGCATTCTACATTGGACCAACAAGTGAGATTCTTATATGTATATGGACTATGTACTCATATTTGTGGATACAAGATATGAGCTAATTGATATATATGAGAAAGTGTTTGACATTTCGAAGTAACTGATGCAAATATATTGTTAATTAATTCTCCTATAGTTGGTGGGCTGCTCAACGCCACATGTGGAAATGCAACAGAGATGCTCATTGCAGTGTTTTCACATTACCATGGCAAGACCAATGCGGGCAACTATTCTCTACTAGGCTCTGTGCTTTCCAACTTACTTTTTGTGCTTGGCACATCTCTCTTTTGTGGAGGAATTGCCAACACGAAAAAAGAACAACGGTTTGACAAGGCATGTGATATATTTTTAGTTTTTCTTTAACAACCTAGGCCACCAAAACAAGTCCAACCTGCTCATGATATTCATTCATTAGGGCCTAACCATGGGTGTTGTATTGCTATATGACATAGGTTATTTTTGGAATCGACTCCAGTCTTCTCATGATGGCTTCACTGTGTTTCATTCTACCCTTGGCCCTTCAACAATCTATGGCATATAGTGAAGCAGCTGTATCAACATTACAACTGTCTAGAGTCAACAGCATCATCATGCTGATAGCTTATGCTGCATATTTGTTCTTCCAATTAAGGACACACAGACAATTGTTTGAAGAAGGCCCAGAAACAAAGGAGCTTTTTCTTTGAATCCTCAATAGCAAGAATTCTTTGTCTTGGGTGGTTCCACTCCATCCCCATCTCCATATACATCCATAATATTAACTTTGTTGAGAGAAAATTGAGACTTATAGGAATCTAAATTCAACATTTTCTTGCTCACATTAGTGTAAATATCCTTGACCACAATTTGGAATGCAGGCAATACATTTGTATTATCTAGAGCCAATAAATAGTCAAATGAATCCATGCATGATTGACTACAAGGAATGGCTTATCTAATCATGATTCAGTGTTTGGAGGCTACCAATTTGACTCAGAGGAAGAGGTAAGTGATGCTCCAATGGTAATTGGGGATCTCCTTCTAGATTTGAAGGACACTGGCTTGGAGCTTGCAGCTATGGATGAATCTACGTCAAATGGCAAAATTTTGTATCGTCTCAGATCGAAACTAGAATGTGTCTTGGAAAGGAGAGGCAAAAATGGTGATTTTTGGCAGTCTAAATTTCTCGATTTCTTAGTGGTATTGTTTGATAGACGGCGCGATCGTGTTGAAAAGTGGCTTCACTGCAACACTGCAGAATTTTCTGGGAATGCTGATGTACAAAAGTTGCAACTGGAGGCAATTTTATCACTTGCAGAACTGAAACAGGGACTCTATGTATGTGTTTGTAAATTTTCTATATGTTTTTCGCGATGTGTTCTAGAGAAGGGCCATCCCTCTGATCACTCTTGTATGGGTAACCATTCTTGCGATGAAAAGTGCACATATTGCTCTCTTGAATCACACCAAGGAAATGAATTGGAGGAATGTCGAAATTTGACAGGTCATGATGGGATTCATGATTGCAAAAAGAAAAATCATACATTAGAAGCTCTGTTCTTTATTTAATAAATCATCTAATTGAAACGAATTTTGTTGCTTGAAGGTTGTCCATGAAGGTTACAAATTGATACAAATTGGAAAATGCCTACAAATTGTTCATTCTAATAAAATGAAGAGTTATTTGCAGGTGGGATGTTGTCTTTTAACAAGTAGACTTCTAAGGGTTGCCAAACTAATGTCCCCATATGGATTATTAAGCAATGATGCATTTGAGATTAGGACAAATTTATATCAGCATATTATTATACAACCTTAACTAATGCATTGACTAGCTTTTCCACTAGGCATTCAACTAGTGTAATGGATTTCACTTCGAGTGGATCTTTTCCAATATAATTGACTACAAGCAATGGATTATCTAATCATTTGACTATGAATTCTTATGGTGAATCTGATACAAAAATTCCATCTATAAGGGACATTTTTCCTTTCCAATGGTTGACTAAGACAATTGAAGTTGTCGATGTTAATGTAGGTATGATAAATGACTCAAGAAAGATTTGATAGAAATAGTGTGTTAATGTTGATTTCATGGCATGTATCCTAAAGGAATTGATCTCAATAGACATTCACATGCACAAGTTTAATCTAAATGGGAGAATGATATGACTAAAGAGTGGAATTCCTTTGATGAAAAATAAAAGTTGAGACTTAGTTCCCCAGGCATAAAGAAAGAATGTGATGAAATGTCTAATGGTCTAGAAGACCTAATTTTCCATTTGCAAGTGTTATTGAGAAACATAAATTTACTCGTGACAAAAATCGTCTCTCAACAATATCATATTCATATTGACTACATTGAAATCTTTGCACCTATTGCAAATATGAACTCTTATCTACTTATTCTTTCACATATTATTCATTTTGTATAAGAGTTATAACATACATCAATTGGATGTCAATAGTGTTTTTTTACATGGTGTTCTCACTGAGGAGATTTATATGGAGCAATTTTTTTACATGGTGTTCTCAATGAGGATATTTATATGGAGCAACCCAAGGCTTTGAGAAGGGCCACAATCTTGTTTGTCTACTAAAGAAATCCTTTTACACTTTGAAGCAAGCCTCCATAGTGTGGTATAAGAAGATTGATTGATTATTAGTTTTGGTTTCAAGCATCATGAATTTGATTGTAGTGTTATATTTTGCAAATGATGATACTTACATGTTGGTGACTTAATCATAAATGTGCAAGTGATAATACTTACATGTTGGTGACTTAATCATAAATTGAAGTAGTGTCAACCTAATTTTGGGTTTGAAAAAACAATAAATAGAGATATCTAGAATTACAAACCTGAGTGTGTTGTATTTTTCCTTATGGAAGCCAAGTTTTGCAAATGGATAACAATATATTTATTTACCTAAATATAAATCGTCATTCATTATACATGTTTAGGATGGAACACTATAAACCATTTTTGGCACCATATCAATCAAGAGAGAAATTGATTGAGTGTGCCTTTGAAAATTAATGGTACTCTCTACAAGAAGACTAATGGAGCCTCATTTACTTGATTCATAGCAGATTTGATATATTATTTGATGTTAGTGTGGTCTACAAATTCATGTAGGATATGAAAGAGAGCTTCTTAGAGGCCACAAAAAGGATTGTTTATGAAAGATACATATTAGCACAGTATGAAGTACTGCATTAAGAATATGAAATTAGTCAATTACTTTGGTCTTGTAAGAAGCAGGCAAAACTATTGACCACTAAAATTGAATATAAGGGTGCATTTAATGTTGACAAAATCAATGTGAATCCACATAATGGATGAGGTTGGCTTCTCGTTTGAGCAATAGGTTCGAATGTATTATGCAATACAAAATCTTCTTGTTCATAGTAAAATAGTGTATGTGGAGTCTTCATGCCCATTATTTGACCAAATAAAGATATTGTGAATCTTCTTGTTCATAGTAAAATAGTGTATGTGGAGGCTTCATGCCCATTATTTTACAAAATAAAGATATTGTGAATCTTATTTATTGCAAGATAAGTGATCACATCATTAATATTTTTGTAGAGTCATTAACAAAAGACAAATTTACGAAACTTTGAACTATGTTTTGGATTTAAAAAATTGCAATCATGGTAGAGTGTACATAAGACAATTTCACCTCTAAAAAGTTTCAGATAGTTGTGTTGACAAATGAGCTTTGAAACATCAATTTCATCATACAATTTGACCTTTCATGGATATTGTTGATTCACAATGGAAGGTCAAATTACTCATTGGTTAGATTCGTCCAAAGTCCCCAAGTTATGCAAGTCGAAGTATCTAAGATAGGTTCCCAAGCTTTGCAAGTCAAAGTATCTAAGATAGGTCCCAAAGCTTTGCAAATCAAAGTATCTGAGATGAAGATCTAAATGCATTTAAGATGATTGACATTGATTTTTTTTCCTATTTTAGATGAGTTACTTTTAATTCTAAGCCATATATAAATCATGTCGATTATCTTACCATTAAAATTATTTAGTTATCCATTTTATGCCAGGCAAAGCTGACTTGTACTTCAACACTGTAAAGATATCTTTGAACACAATGTTTTCTTGAAATTCATTGTTCTTCGTTCCTGTAAGTCCACGGCTCTCTAAAAACCATTACCATTGACTTGAGGGCATTTAAAGAACATTGTGATATACTTAAAACCCTAGTTTTAAAAATAAGACACAAATTCCTTGAGAATTCACTTTCTTTAGATCCTTTGAAAGCTCATTCTCCATAGGAGTTCACGATTTGTTGTTAGCTATCCTCGGCTGCACTTGGAGATGATACAGTGCATAGAAACCTCCCGTGAAATAACGACAAAAATCTTATAAATTAGACATAGCAAATCAACATTGCCACGAAATACCTGAAGTATCATCATCACGGTTACTTCATAAAATGTGCCAAACATAATACAAAGAACAATAGCACAAACAAGCACCACAAACATTTGTAATAAACTTTTATTATTATGGGCTGATAAAGAAACAGAGGATACAGAGCTATACAGAGGCCAACCCCCAGTCAAGTCGATCACAAACAATGAACTATGATCATCCAGAGGCCAACTCCATTGACTTTGCTATACAATTATTTACATATTTTACATCATCAATACAACGGTATAAGAAATGAAAGTGATTAGAAGTGCCAGTGGATTCAAATGATTTAAGAAAGAAGGGGGAAGCACTGTATTAGATGATCGAGCGAAAACATACCACTAACCAGGAATCTCTAAACAGAAAGGTGGGGTGCAGTTCCTATTCGATGAAGGAAAGAAAAAAATACCAGCAATTGCCCCAAATTGTCACCTCGTGCTGTACCAATCTCCTACCAAATCACACTCCTTTCAAATTCAGATGTTCAACAAGAAGTCCAGTAGTATCCAACGCCTTCTCCATCAGTCTACCCAATTCTTGCAGATAGACTTGGGATCGTGCCTTCTACTTTTCAAAGGAAACCTCCAGTGGCTAAAAGGAGTATTTTACTTCCTATAAGGCCAAGAAGTGCTAAGAATCTATGTTAACACTGTGATTCATCAATGGTCTTTACCTATGTAGTTTGAAGAGTTGTCATTCTATAGAACAAAGACTATTTATCAGCTTTTAATTTGTACAGCTTGTATAAGAAATTCTAGATTAGGTGGATTTAGTTCCCTTCTCCTACCACCACTGTAATTAGTGTTGTCTTCTTTTAGTTCTACCAATTTTGCACACTTCTCTATGATGAGGTCAATTTCGCAATTCCTAGGTCATCAAATGACAAGGGCATGTTCGGCCAGTTTGGTGAATAGTTCTCCATTGCTCGTCTTCTGTTCGATGATCAACAAATGATATTTGGCAAATCCCAGTGGTATTGTGCTTTCTAGATCCTGGCATTGCTGTACCCAATTTCTGTCTTTAGCAAGGTAATTGTCACAGTGGAAAATAGATGAACGACGATGGTTTTTAGAGAACCATCGTCCATACATACAAACTTCAAAGGAAATTACTTAATTCCGTTGCAAGAGGCCCAAAATAAAACATCTCAGAATAGGATTTTATCAATCCAAGACTGTACAGAAAGTGCTCTGACTTTGATTTGAAGAGATCACCAAGGGAGAATCGGATGGCAGGTTCCCTCGGAGGAGATTTTGTATGCATACAGTCGTCTTTTACTTGCAAGATTGTTAGTCCAATTTCTTGGCAAACAACTTCTACTGTCTTGGCATCAACGGGGTTTCCAGCTGTATCAGTCACATAGAACACGTCAGCTACCTTATCACCCCGCTTTGACACCTCTGCTTTTGTAACTGACATCCCATTTTCTCTAAATATGCGAGTCACCTCCAACAAAAGCCCAACACGGTCGTTGGTGCAGAGTTCCAGTCGCATAGCCTGAATTCATAAAATATCATCAACAAAACTCACACTAAGCTGACTAAAATTTAAAAAGGATCAAATTTGAATGCACCGGGAATCCCAAGTCTTAGGGTTTTGAATAAATTTCCACCATGGATTCGATCCTTGGACTCATAACTCTGATGTTCTTCATCTAATGGGAGCCTCCAAACACTGAATCACATGTTGCTTCTCTGCTTCTGAATACACGGGGAAACCATCAGTATGCCTGATGTAGTACTCTTGTATCACAAAAGAGAAGAATGGAAACAAATACCCCAACTCTTCTTTAACCTAATCTAGATTCAAAATTAATCCTATTATGGATGTGATATGAAACCAGCTATACCTGGTTTAACAAAATCAAATTAGGAAATAAACATTTGAAAAAAAACAAAGATCCTATGAAAAATCAAGTCACTTGTAAGAAACCATAACGATTAGATAGTAAAACCGTATAGTACAAATTCAGATTGCAATTACAGAGATCAACAAAGAGCTCATTGAGAGCAACAGAGATCCAGATAAAAAAGCAGACAAGTTTACATAACATCAAATACCTTCTGTCCTGCCAATTACCAAACAAATAAACTGTATAATCCCCTGAATCTCTATTAGCTTGCAGCTCAGCTGTTCCATGAACAATGAGACACTTGACAAATTTATCACAGCCTATAGCATGTGGACATATCCTTGGCAAACGTCTGAACTTGGCAGTGAGAGGATTGACAACAAATAAGGTAAATTCAAACCGAGCCACCAAAAATAAACCATCATAGGCAGCCTTGAGACCTAGGGTCTTCATGCCCATTATTTGACAAAATAAAGATATTGTGAATCTTCTTGTTCATATTAAAATAGTGTATGTGCAGGATTCATGCCCATTATTTGACAAAATAAAGATATTGTGAATCTTATTTATTGCAAGATAAGTGATCACATCATTAATATTTTTGCAGATTCATTAACAAAAGACAAGTTTACGAAACTTTGAACTATGTTTTGGATTTACAAAATTGCAATCATGGTAGACTGTACATAAGACAATTTCACCTCTAAAAAGTTTCAAATAGTTGTGTTGACAAATGAGCTTTGAAACATCAATTTCATCATACAATTTGACCTTTTATGGATATTGTTGATTCACAATGGAAGGTCAAATTACTAATTGGTTAGATTCGTCTGAGGTCCCCAAGTTATGCAAGTCGAAGTATCTAAGATAGGTCCCCAAGCTTTGCAAGTCAAAGTATCTAAGATAGGTCCCCAAGCTTTGCAAATCAAAGTATTTGAGATGAAGATCCAAATGCATTTAAGATGATTAACGTTGATTGTTTTTCCTATTTTAGATGAGTTACATTTAATTTTAAGACATATATAAATCATACCAATTGCCTTATCATTAAAATTATTTAGTTATCCATTTTATGTTAGGTAATGCTTACTTGTACTTCAACACTGAAAACATATCTTTGAACACAACATTTTCTTGAAATTCATTATTGTTCATTCCTGTAAGTCCATAGCTCTCTAACAAACGCTACCATTGACTTGAGGACATTTTTAGAACATTGTGATATACTTAAAACCCTAGTTTTAAAAATAAGACATAAATTCCTTGAGAATTCACTTTCTTTAGATCCTTTGAAAGTTCATTTTCCATAGGAGTTCACGATTTGTTGTTAACTATCCTCGGTTGGACTTGGAAATGATACAGCGCATTGCAACCTCTCATGAAATAACAACAGAAATCTTATAAATCAGATAGAGCAAACCAACATTGCCACAAAATACCTGATGTATCATCATCGCGGTTACTTCATAAAAAGTGCTAAACATAATACAAAGAACAATAGCACAAACAAGCACAACACACATTTGTAATAAACTTTTATTATTATGGGCTGATAAAGAAACAGAGGATATAGAGCTATACAGAGGCCAACCCCCAGTCAAGTCGATCACAAACAATGAACTATGATCATCCAGAGGCCAACTCCATTGAATTTGCTATACAATTATTTACATATTTTACATCATCAATACAACGGTATAAGAAGTGCAAGTGATCAGAAGTGCCAGTGGATTCAAATGATTTAAGAAAGAAGGGGGAAGCACTGTATTAGCTGATCCAGTGAAAACATACCACTGACCAGGAATCTCTAAACAGAAAGGTGGGGTGCAGTTCCTATTCGATGAAGGAAAGAAAAAAATACCAGCAATTGCCCCAAATTGTCACCTCGTGCTGTACCAATCTCCTGCCAAATCACACTCCTTTCAAATTCAGATGTTCAACAAGAACTCCAGTAGTATCCAATACCTTCTCCATCAGTCTACCCAATTCTTGTAGATAGACTTGGGATCATGCCTTCTACTTTTCAAAGGAAACCTCAAGTGGCTAAAAGGAGTATTTTACTTCCTACAAGGCCAAGAAGTGCCAAGAATCTATGTTAACATTGTGATTCATCAATGGTCTCTACCTGTGTAGTTTGAAGAGTTGTCATTCTATAGGACAAAGACTATTTATCAGCTTGTAATTTGTACAACTTGTATAAGCAATTCTAGATTAGGTGGATTTAGTTCATTTCTCCTACCACCACTGTAATTAGCGTTGTCTTCTTTTAGTTCTACCAATTTTGCACACTTCTCTATGATGAGGTCAATTTCGCAATTCCTGGGTCATCAAATGATAGGGGCATGTTTGGCCAGTGTGGTGAAAAGTTTTCCATTGCTGGTCTTCTGTTCGATGATCAAAAAATCATATTTGGAAAATCCCAGTGGTATTGTGCTTTCCAGATCCTGGCATTGTTGTACCCAATTTCTATCTTTAGCAAGGTAATTTTCACAGTGGAAAACAGATGAACGATGATGGTTTTTAGAGAACCATCATCCATACATACAACCTTCAAGGGAAATTACTTAATTCCATTGCAAGAGGTCCAAAATAAAACATCGAAGAATAGGATTTTATCAATCCAAGACTGTACAGAAAACGCTATGACTTTGATTTGAAGAGATCACCAAGGGAGAATCGGATGGCAGGTTCCCCTGGAGGAGATTTTGTATGCATACAGTCATATCTTACTTGCAATATTTTTAGTCCAATTTCTTGGCGAACAACTTCTACTGTCTTGGCATCAACGGGGTTTCCAGCTGTATCAGTCACATAGAACACATCAGCTACCTTATCACCCCACCTTGACACCTCTGCTTTTGTAACTGACATCCCATTTTCTCTAAATATGCGAGTCACCTCCGCCAAAAGCCCAACACGGTCATTGGTACAGAGTTCCAGTTGCATACCCTGAATTCATAAAATATCATCAACAAAACTTACACTAATCTGACTAAAATTTAAAAAGGATCAAATTTGAAAGCACCAGGAATCCCAAGTCTTAAGGTTTTGAATAAATTTACACCATGGATTCGATCCTTGGACTCATACCTCTGATGTTCTTCATCTAATGGCAGCCTCCAAACACTGAATCACACGCTGCTTCTCTGCTTTTGAGTACACAGGGAAACTATCAGTATGCCTGATGTCGTACTCCTATATCACAAAAGAGAAGAACGGAAATAAATACCCAAACTCTTCTTTAACCTAATTTAGATTCAATATTAATCCCATTAGGGATGTGATCTGAAACCACCTATACCTGGTTTAACAAAATCAAATTAGGAAATAAACATTTGAAAAAAAACAAAGATCCTATGAAAAACAAGTCCCTTGTAAGAAACCATAACGATGAGATAGTAAAATCGTATAGTGCATATTCAGATTGCAATTACAGAGATCAACAAAGAGCTCATTGAGAGCAACAGAGATCCGGATCAAAAAGCAGACAAGTTTATAGAACATCAAATACCTTCTGTCCTGCTAATTACCAAACAAATAAACTGTATAATCCCCCGAATCTCTATTAACTTCAGCTCAGTTGTTCCATGAACAATGAAACGCTTGACAAATTTATCACAGCCTCTAGCATGTGGATGTATCCTTCGCAAACGTTTGAACTTGGCAGTGAGAGGATTAACAACAGATAAAGTAAAGTCAGACCGAGCCACCAAAAATAAACCATCACAGGCAGCCTTGAGACCTAGGGTTTTCATGCCCCACCTATCCCACTTGCAGGGAACCTTCAGCTCAAACCAACGAGTTGAGGCAATGCTGAAAGCCCATATGTCAAGTTATTATTATTAATGAAAATGCATCTATTTGTTTTTTCATAGACCGATTGGAAACATTTGGAACCTTAAACAATAGCCCAATCATTAGAAACTGATATTGAAGTTATCAAATCAAATCAACCAATGAGATTCTTGAAAAAATGTTCTACAGTATACCATTTGGAAGCTCTTGAATGACAGGGCAATCACTTGCGCAAACGGCCCTGGAATCTTGATCTGGTGTGCCTCTGGAAACCCTTTTACATTTTGGAGATGTGTAATAATAACGCTTAAATTATTCAATAAGAACAGGCATTGGAATGTTTTGAGCAAAGCGGATGATTGCTTCTCTCCATTCACGGGTGTGGATAGCTTTGCGATTCCCTAAATTTTTTTTTACATTATGGGGATGGCCCAGACCTTGTAAAGATTCTCATTTTTTACTTTGACTTGTCTTCCAAAGCCTGCAACTCTTGTGAAATCTTCACTGCTTGGGCTGGAGATAAGAACCTGGCTATCCTCCTCCTACAGAAAAATCCGCCCTGCGCGGCCCTCCTCATCCTCTTGGCGCTCCTCCTCCTGCAGAAAAATCTGCCCTGCATGGCCCTCCTCATCCTCCTCGTCCTCCTCCTGCAGAAAAAGCTTGTACAGCACACGGACGGATCGGCTAGGTAGACAGACGGGATGAGCTAGGTTTAATTAATTTTTTAACTGATAACTGTTTTTTAATGTTTTCTTTGGACGACAGATAATTGTTCAATCGTCTAACAATAGATCTGACTGTTAAGATTAGGACAAAAAGGCATTTAGGGGAGTTCATTTTAGAGGGAAACGCCTTACGACGTAATTAAAAGATTTCCATGATCAAAAGTAAGAGTATGTGACAAGATTTAACCCTTGTCATATTGACAATCGAATGTGTCAATGGATTGGCAGGCATCAACATGTGATCACATTTTTTCTGCGCTTGGATTTACAAAAGAAAGTCATTGAAATCATTAATATACTAGTTATCCATCTGTTATAAAAACTTCCTTAGCAAGATCATGGCTGGATGTGTCACAGAGGTGTTTGGATTTTGTCGCCTCACATGTTCATTCAGTACGTAGAAATTCCACTTTGAGATCTCTCACAGTTTGGGATCCAGAAGACATATTGCTTGGCGATCTATGCTATACATGGCAGGAATGGGTTTGCGACGTACAACTTTGATAGAACCCATTTAAAAAATTTGATCGGCAAGCATGTATGATGCGCGGCGTGGTATAGTGCACAAACAAGCAATGAGCTAGATTGTTGCATGGTAATTGAGTTTTGTTATGGCATTAAGGACGTGGCAAATACATTGACCCATGATATTGACTAGATGCATTTTGATGTAGCCAGAAGAATGGAATAATCGTTGAACTTATCTTCTCACCCGGTGAGTTGAGGTTATCTTCTTTCCGGGTGGCATCACCAATGTAATACCCTCCAAAATAGGTAAATAAAAATAAAATGAGTGAGTAAATAAGAATAATATATGAGTGGAATAATATATGAGTGGGTTTAATAGTTAAGAACATGTTTTTCACTTAAGAAGTTACATGTTAGACAATATAAAATTTAATACGGAAAAATTCGAGAGTATACCTCTTATAAATACTAACAAATTCTTATTTTTTTTCCAAAAAAAAATGAAATGAATCTTTCGTGACTTGAATACCTTAGATACAATATTAGTTATTTCCAACATTAATCTCTTATGTCTATTTAAGATTATAACAAAATAAGGAAAGAAAAATGAATCAAATTTATCAATATTGGAAATATAATAATATAAATAACAAAAATTCAAACCTAAAATTTAATTTAAAAAATGAAATATTGAATATTAAAAGTAAGCTCTGTTTCACAAGCATTGTTCCAAATATGGGAGCCCTTGATGAGCCCTTGAGGCATATTGATAGGGATAACAGCGGCATCACTGGAACTCTGAAGAATTGGAGGAAAGACTTCTCAGAAAATGAAACAGTGAACCGAGCATGGACTCTGATCCTAGGTTTTTTGATTTGGGATGTTTGGAAAGAAAGAAACAACATAATTTTCAAGAACAAAACGGGCTCAACCAGAGCATCATAGCTCAGATTTTAGGACAAATCAAAGAAACTATAAGCACCCTTATAAAGCAACCCCTAGGGAACCCTCCTTGTAAACAGGATGCTCACATACATTTGAATTTGTGCCTCCTGTCACATGTCCCCTAGGACATAAGCAAGATAGTAAAACATACAACAGTGGGGAACGACTTCTCGCAACCGCTCCCCTATTGATTTTTGAAATTTAATATAGGAGCCTCCAAGGGAAACCCTGGGGTTGTTGGGTAGGGAGGAGTCATAAGAGACAAACAGGGAAGCATAGAAGTTATCGTTCATAGTCATTTGGGGAATGCCACAAACAATATGGTAGAGCTAATAGCCCTAGAGCAATGCCAAGAAATCTTGATTGAGTACAATTTACACAATACAATGATAGAGGCAGACTTTGAATTGACAATCTATTTGGTTAAAAAGATAGGCAATGGCTCGATGCCAAAAAAAATATCCAAACATTGGGGGTTATTACAGGTCTATCAACGCATTCAACTCCACCTGAGGGCCCTAAGAACACTTAGATTTCTACATGTACACAGAAATGCCAACAGAGTAGATCGACTCATGAATGAGGGTGTGTTGTGTACTAGAGATAACAGGTGCTATGAGTGGGGGGCGACTCCCTCAAGGAAGCTAGACAAGGACTGTCACAAACAGGTGACCGCAGATAAGTAATATCTTTAAAGCATGAAAGACAGGTAATAATTCGACTTATGGAGACAACAAATAGTGCACCAAGGTTAGGAAAGAGGAAAGTAGTAAAGAGTGAGCAGGTAGATGGGCAAACAACCTTTTACGGCAACGAGCGCCAACGTCCGATGGATATTAGGTGGAAAGTTGCATGGTTAATGTCACCCATCGGGTCTGTTTGGAATTTTAATAAGGGTGCATGTTGTGGGCCCGAAATCGCTTCAGAATGATTAGATCAGAGAGGTCTAGGTCACAAGAGAGTCGGGCAATTAAACTAATCGAAAGTTAAAATAGAAATCGGACCCCGAATTTCATAGAAAGAAATTTTGTTTTCATTTCGGTTTTGATTGAGTTTTAAGTGGTGGGCATGTTGTTGCGTCTGAAATAGATCATAGCCATCGGATCCTTGAGGGATGACAAGGAACTCTATTCTTTGTGGGCCATTTATTTTTTGGGTGGGCCCTCCTCAATAAGGAGTGAAGGGCTCTTTGTGGCATGGGACATCCAAAGTCTAGCGGACCCGTCAACACTTTGGAATTTTGCTTTTTTCTTTCGGGTTAAGAAGGAAATAAGGTTTTCTAGCGTGATTGTTGATGTTTGAATAGTGCATTGGTGGTGTATGCATTGACTTTGTGGTTCTGTTTGAGTGAGATGTTGCTAATTTTTGGCACTATCTCGCAAAATGTATATTATGTAATATTTTTTCTTGATTAATGGAAGAAACTACTCTTATTGGATAAAAAAAAAGAATATTAAAAGTAAGCTTTAAGTGATCAACGCATATTTCAATCTCTTTCTCTTCCAAATCCAAATTTATTCAACAATAATTATACATAGATTAATCTATTTTGTGGTCATAGAAAATGGACACCTTAAATTGAATTCCATACCAACAATTGCAATGAACCACTATCATCCAATTTACTAATAACTATAATTCAAATAAGAATAGAAAAAACTATTATAAAATTTTAAGACTTTTTAATATATAAATTACCTTTCTCTTTAGCTTTTTAATACTAAACTTTTTTTAATAAAATTTCTATAACATTGTTTTTACAATTTTGAACATAGAACTTAACTTTTATATTTAACTTTCAATACTACACTTTTTTAATAATAAAAAATGATTTTTCTCATAATTTTTAATATAAAAATATTCTTTTAAATTCTTCTTTCATACTTTCCAATATAAAAGTTTTAGTTTACTAATAAAATATATTAATTATTATTTTTCACACTTTCTAATACAAAAAATTTAGTTTATTGATAAAATAAAAATTATAAGGTTACTCCGTGAATGTTTGGTGGTAGGGCTATTTATATTGATCTATTTTACCTTGCATGTTTGCTAATGGATGGAAAGAGATTCAAAAACTACTCCCAAGGGACTTCCTTTCTACTCACCCTCTTCGCTTATAACCACTATAGTTTTGAAGATAATAAGAACCGAAGAACCTTGGTCACTGTTAACATAAATTGAATCTATAAACTAAAAAATTCCACACCTTATTAAATTTATCATATTATGACTCGAACCGAATTGTATTAATGAATTTCTGAATTTTTTAGGTGGATACTGCCAACCTTGGTAGCTTAGTTCAAAACCAGAAAGGTAGAGTATGTATGCAAGGTGGGCCTCTTGCCCCTTGTTCCACAAACTACGAGGTCTTATACACTAATTTGGTGTTTAGCTGAGTCTCTTATCCCACAAACAAAAGGTCTCATATCCCTTATTCCACAAACAAAAAATATCATACACCAATTTGGTGTCCAGCTAAATCCCTTATCCTACAAATAAAAAATATCATATCTTTTATCCCACATACAAAAAAATCTCAAACAACAATTTAATATCCGTTTTGACAATATAATTTTTATATTCTAATTAACTTATAAAACAAAAAAACAAAAAAACATTGATTATAATGTTCATTTACTTCCCTTAAAATAGAATATGACACTGAATATAATATTGCAACATAGCGATGGCATGCTCATTATATGCATATATTTTTCTAATGCATTTTCAAATACATGAAAGCTAGTTCGCCAAAGGTTGTGGCAATGTTAGAACAAGCCGCGAGGCATAGTATTGGTCATAAGATGACGTCGGGAGTGTATGTGCTGCATTTTCGTATCCCTCCACGTGGTTATGTGCAGCGTTCATTTATGCTTAAATTCATGTCTGACAGGACGTCGACAATGGAGCCAACTGTGAATCCTATGGCAAATACGTTGACCCCGACGTTAACCAATGACATAGAGTGATAGCTTTGCCCTCGACGTCGGTAATTTGTGGTGGAAATGTTGGTCCATGGCATATTGGTTAAACAAAACTTCAAGATATTTATTCGTTTCCATTTTTATTGCAGTTGTTTTTAGTAAGATTTTTTGGAGGGTTTTTTTTGGGTTTTTCTGGCCAAATTTTTCTAAAATCAGGCCGCAATTTATTGAAATCGCAAGTTTGATAGGTAATTTCTGCACAATCAAAGCCTCCTAGAGGTTTTTCAGGGTGCTAAATCCAAATATACAATTAAAAAACCATTTTAAATAATACAAATCAAGATTTAACCTCAATTTTTTCCGTTGGATTCCATCACCGAAATCTCCAAAAAATCGCACTAAAGACAACTCCATTTTTATTTACGGCTTAAAGTTATTAAAATTTTTGTACTCACATGAATCAACTTTTTAGAAAGATAATTTTTTTTTAAATTTTACATCTAAAAAAATTCAAATTGGAAATTTTTTAATTATTTAT
>APFE030862773.1:0-36300 GCA_000404065.3 Pinus taeda | reverse complement strand
AAAATCAAGGCCTATATGGTTGAGTTTTAGGCAATTATTATTCATATAATAGAACATGTGAATCTAGTTGAGTTCACTCATATTCTATCACATAACAATCAAATTGTTTATAGGCGTATTCAATCACGAAGAAATTAACAAATATGGAGAAGATTGTTGAAATAGCAATAGGTTTCTAGGTTAGTTTACAATCATAATTAAAAGTAATTGGAAATGAATGAGGGATAAAATTTATCTGAGAACCGAGGTGGGGCTAAATTCTTCAAATCAAATTGAACCTAAAATCCAATGGGCATACTTCATCCAAACGAACTTCTCTATCAAATCCATCTGGAAAACATGCATATCAAATATAATCTATCAAACCCTCAGAAAATAAAACTCTAATAAAATTTATGAAGATAAAAAGTATTGAATGATGAACCTTGAACATGTATGTTGGTGAAGTAGAACTTCTTTATCAAAAGGAAATTTCATGAACATCCATATCTGCAAATGTGTTGAATTTATTTTCACACTGAGCTCATTTCGTTTTGTATGAAGTTGCTCATGTGGAATTTGAATCGCAATAGTTTCAATTTAACATTATCAAAAATAAAACACAAAAATATCTATGACTATATAGTTCTAATGGGAAACATAAATGTTGTTATTCATACCAAAATTCATTATTTGAAAAAATGGAAAATATGAAGATTACATTTATTTAAATTATTTAATTATATGATTTATATGAATAGAATATGAAGATTAATACTTTTAAAATTAATTAATCTTATTCAATTTATATGATGATATTATATGAAAATAGTGATTGTTTTATTAATTAGTAGATTACAACCATGGTGTGACTTTATTATGGATGCCCTTTACAAGAATACTGCCTTGGATTTTTTTTAATGTTGGTTACATGCAAACCACGTTTTAATAATTTTTTATATATTTAATTCTATTTTTTCCTATTATCATATGTGGCGTTAAATTGTAGATAGAGTAAGATTTTAATCATGCTTATGTAAAAAAACAAAAATTTAAACGGTTAGATATAAAAAATATTATCATTTACAATTTCATTTGTTAACAGAGTGACAACGACAAGGCACAACCCAAATATAGTATTTTATATATTCTATATTTATATTTTATATTTAATATTTTAATTCTGTAAACTTAATTACCTAATAAGAGTATCTCAAATTAAATTTGTTAGGACAGAAGCCAACATTACTTTTATAAAATAAACTATTATTAGTGCGGGTGAACACTCAATAAATACAATGCGCCTGGGATACATCACTTATGCCCCCAACCTATATCTAAGGATTGGCTGCCCTCCTTCCAACTTAATAGGGTTTACGTTTATACGTTGGATGCTATCCTTCAAACGTCATAGGAGTCTACGATTAGACAAACATCGAGAGGAGTTTTTCAATCTTATCTTTTGCGTAGGATACCATACCACGCCACGCACACGCCTAGCAATGGGTAGGGCAATTAGAGCCACAACATTCAACGATACTACTTTTACTTCTACTCCGTTGCAGTAGAGACTCCCACTTAATACCTAATAACTTGGACCCACCAGCAATTGCTTGGAAATTGCCATGGACTTCTTTAGGGCACACCCGTGAGTACTTCACCGACCAGAGTACTTCACCTACCAGTCATGCGCAAAGAATATTATTTAACAATGAGGGGTAAGGGTTATCTATCCATTGCACTCTGGTTCTGCTCGGTCCGTTGTTCGTTCCTTTGCTCTATTTCGATCCAGTTTTGTTCCAGGGACACTTTCGCTGGATATATATCAAGCTTTCTTTCTTTTTCAGAGGTATCTTTAATACTAGTCTTTACTTTCAGTGGTTTAATTTGTGAAACTTTATTTAACTGATAAGGAAAGGAGAGTCTCATGTGAGATCTTACAATCCTGTCTTAGGGATTAGTCCAGTGGAGTACAATATATGTTGGTTTGGATGTCACTTGCAAAAAATGCATTATTTAACTCGTATTGTTATCATTTGATTGCAGAGAATAGAACGAGGGTTCCACTAGTGCTTTTACCGATCCAGTGGTACTGCTCTGTCCATTCTACTAAGAAGCCCATTTTCAGAGGTATCGTGCAATAAAAGACATTATTTAACTGGTATCGTTATCATTGATTACAGAGAATAGAACAAGTTCGATTAGTGCTTTGACCGATCCAGTGGTGCTGCTCTGTTCATTCGTTCGCTCTTGTTCTGGGACAACATTTGCGGAATATTATTATATAAAGGTCACTTTAATACTCATCTTTAACTTCTATGTAAATAAATTGTACTCAACTGATGAGATTATCAATAGGAGTCTTGTGAGTCATTTTACAAGGACGCCCTAGGATTTCAGTGCAGTGGAGGAATATATGATCACCCTTAGATTGGACAAAGATGGTAAGTAGGTGCTTCTCCCTAGTTCATAACAGATGTCACCTGTTGAAGTAAAAGTACACCCTTGCTAACCATATTAAGTTCCTCTGCAAAGGTACTTATGATACTCATCTAAATGGTTTCTTCTGTAGCTTAATAAATCAATCAGTATCATGTGGCCGTTTACAAGGCTGTCCTTAGGTTCAGTGAGCAGATCTACGTTTGGCTGCACAAATGTTGCGAGAGTAACAGGTGTTAGCCAATAAAGTATTCGTAAAAGAGTTTAATTTAGAAGAACTTCTGTGCTTCCTTTTTCCCAAAACTATTTTGGCATATCTTTCGAGTTATTTCAATTGCTTTCATTTTGTATGTATAGATCCATGCCTTTCGTCACGCAGCTGCAAAATAAATTGTGATTCGAGGTCATTTAGAACATCCGTGAGGCAGTGTATGCTTCTGCTTCAATTAGCTTTTCAGGCATCAAAAACTTTGGGATTTGGGGGAATTCAGAACGCTTCTGCATCAACTGGTCCATCCAACTGCAAAAGATATTGTGATTTGACGGCATTTAAAACATCCAGCAGCATGTTGAGCTTCTGCATCAACTGGTCCTTCTGGTCCACGTTGGGATCTGGTTTAGTCGACAAGGGGGAGATTTTATCAATGAGCCCAGGTTCAGTTTTCAGCCCTTCTGTCACCCTCATCGCTGTGGAAATCCCCAGACCTACATCATGTCCCCAGAGTTTCGCACTGCTTCGCCCAATAGTGGCTGCTGTCTGCTTTCAAAAAAGAGGTTACCAATCATGTACGGTAAGCTTCCAGTGCCTAAAGTTCAGCATAAACCTTGTATACTTTTTCTTTTATTATGGTGGTGAAATCGTTACAGAATAAGAATTGGGAATGCTTCCTGATCTCAAGCTCATATCTTGTAATTCATAAGTTGAATATTTTACATGGTTTTGTTTCATGCTAATATTCATATGAAATGGAGTTACTAATTGTAAGCTTCATTTGGCCGATCAGATTACTCATGGCAGATCGTCTGAACACGGAGCCCAACAGCGACGGCGATGTGGTCTTCACACCACCAGAGCTGGAGTTTGAGCAGACACCAGAGGAGTATGCTTCAAATCATGCTAATGTTCATGCTATGATGAATAACATTGATGAGGTGGTTCGGATTGACGTGGTGGATGGTGGGAATGAAGATAGTGCGCCATTAGATCCACAGCATGGCAGTCCGACATCTGAACTGCAGCCGGCAAACCTTGTAGACGACGGAAATCGACACAATTCGCAGTTAGAGGGAGATCATGCTAACCGTTCATATGGCATATACAAGTTATTAAATATTTATGCGGTGAGTCAGGCCGGGATTCTAGCTGCTGCGTCTTCTGCAAGGAGACGCAGGGAAGGGAGTCTATTCGTGCTGTCTGGGCTTGTGAGCACAGCAATTATTGCCGTTATCCTGCTCAAATTCTCTCAACAGTTCAGAGAACTCCCAAAGGAAGAATACCGCACTTGGATTGCACAAAAGGCTCCCATTGTTGTAATGTTAATGGCGGTGTCAGTATGCATCTTGCTCTCCTTCGCTTAACTGCTCTAGGCCAGCGTTAAGCGTGAATCCTAATAGTCTATCATGCTTAACTCAGTCATTTGCCTTTAATTTGATACTCGTTGTGATTTTGCTTTTTTGTAATGGGTTATTTTGATAAATGACAAATGGATACTCTGTCCTTTTGCCTTTTTCTAATGGGTTATTTTGTGAAATGTCACATAAATACATCCACAACATCAATTATGAAATGGCGGTCCATGGTTTGTGTATGAAGTACTACTTTTTGGGCAGAACGCTACCGATCTTTCATGTCAATGCAAGTAAGATGCATGGAAATCAAAAAATAAAATCGGAGGTATTCTTCTCTTGAAAAGAGGGAGACTTCAACTCGCCTCTGGTCATCAGCTTCAGCACTTTCAGTTTTTTTTAAGCTCAATATGTTTTCTTCCGACCTTATGCTATGGCAATCGTTTGGCCCTATCCTATGGCAAGCGTTTTATTTTGGTTTGATGCTGGTTATTTAGTTTATTGCTGGTTATCTTCGAGGTAGAACTTCTGGGTATATACACTTTTTGGACCTCCTGTAGTTTCTTTGTGTCAACATGGCTAGTTTATGTAGCGCTCAAATTTGTTTTCCTACCCTCTGTCATTGTTTCTTCATGTAAATCAGATCAGGATGTTGTTTAAAGAAGTTATTCGACTGTAATCCTTTTTTCCTTAATGAAAAATGTTTTTTTCCTTCTCTATGGAAAGATATAAAATAAGAGATACTAATTTTATAATGTATTTTTATTCAACGTCGTGAGGTTTTTAGCTACTATGACTTTTATAGATAAGAAAAATTCTACACCCATTTCATCTATTATATTCCTCCACAAAAGGACGAATACATTCAATGGCTAATATTCCTTTATGAAATTCAATATTAGTATCTAGTTGTTAATTTACTTCACCCAAATCGATTTCTTTACGAAAATTTCATTTCTTTAGTTGTTATTTACATTCAATGGCTAATTTACCTTATGATGTTCAATATAAGTATTTAGTTGTCAATTTTCGTCTTTCAATCGATTTCATTATGAAGATTTCATATTTTTATTTATTGAGATTTTTTTTGACTTCACATGCCAATTTAGGGTTTAGTCAAGAGAGTTACACTCTTTTATTTGAATGTTTGATCAATTACCAAATGGGTAGATTCCGCAGTTCCACTTATGATAAAGTTACACTAAGAAATTCCGAACAACCTGCCAATTAGCGATTGGTACTAGTCACTTCCTATTCCAGGACTAGTCATTTAAGAGAATCCGCTTGTAACCAGTGTTAGAGATAATGGAAAATATTTTAGAATAGTGAATTGGTTCAAGGTAGGATAGGAATTAGTTTATATTTTCTAGGGTACAGTTCTAATTTTTTTAAATCTATGATTGCTATATAATGTATTATATAATGTGTGATGTAAATTGAATATGTAGAGGGTTATGCAGAGCCATACTCTCTTGGTTCAAACTCTCAGGCTCTCTATTGTAGAGCAAAGCTAGCCAATAGTTGTTTTTTATTAATTGAAACATCACCTTTTAACAGCAAACTATTATATCAGTTTTGATCATAATAATTATTATCAATATATACCCAATCTTAGTTCTATTTCTACATTTTATCAAATGAAACAAATCCTAATATGAAACTGTGCCAAAGGTAAAATAGAAAAGAGCCATATGTTCTACATTCTTCACATATGAGTGACCTAATAGCTCAACGGAACTATTTGATGTAGTATTGTCCTTGGAGTACTAAGAAAACAAAGATGTAGTATTGTCCTTGGAGTACTAAGAAAATAAAACCATGCCAGCCGAACTTGGGTGTGAGAATTGTGAACATTAGTATAACTCAGCATTATGAAATTACTTAAAAAAACTTTCCACCAAGCTGAAACGTTTGACACAAAAATTAGGAGATATCCTGGATCACTAGGTAGATAGACCTATTATCATGGCATTTGAAATTCAAAATTTTTGAAAATAAAACCAGAAAAGCATCCTGAGAACTGAGATTCAACTGGTGTCCAGGCACATCAAGCGAACATAACATAAGCAAACATAACATTACATATTTCTATGATACATAATGGTCACTAATATTGGCCAAAAGGTCCACGCAGATGGAAATTGCCTTGAGTAGACAATGTTAACATCAGATATATTTTAGAAATATCGACATCCTTTCCTGATCAAAAGATTATAGAGGATAAAAAGACATCCAAATTCAAATTTGAATTGAATTATGGTCCGAGAAATATTGTCACTAAATTGTAGAAAGGAAGGCCAGATAAGTCACTATACTTGCAAAAGCTGAAATGTACAGATTTCTGATTCTGCTCTGTAGCAATGACGTCTGACATCTGTATCATAATAGATAAAATTAGTGCAATGATATGTATAACAGGTGCTAGTTACATTTGGCATTGATGTGAAACACAACTTCACCCCGTAAAAATTCATAACTTGTTCGTGGAAACCAGAAAAGTATTTGGCCCTGTATAAGCATTAACATATATAAAATAACAACAAAATTTTAAAATTAAAATATTTTTTTAATTTAGAAATGTTTATTTTATATATTGAATTTATTTATAGATTATATCATTTATACTTGTTTATACTGTTTAAAAATATATAACTTTACATACTTAAGTATATATGATATAAACAAAAATTAACATATTAAAAATTGTGAATATAAAAATATTAAATAAAAATAAAAAATATTATTATGTAAATTAACCACACAAAACTTTATTGGTCTGAAGTTTAATATTCAAAAACTACATTCCATTAGTGTAAACATTCTAGAATTGAATATATTTTAGTCTTTAAGGTTTTATTATTATTTTTTAATTATTGAATTTCATGTGATTTCATGATTAACCTGAAATTATTTTCAACATAAATTTAGATGAATATCTTGCACGGATTTAAATTAGATGTTATTTGATTTATTGTAACTCTGAATTTGGATGGTCAGTTTTTAATTCCAAAAAGTACGTAACATACAATTTTTTTCACTATTTTATTATTGAAACCCTTGAATGGATATTGAATGGATAGCTGACTTGAGGGATAAGAATAAGAGACATTTTTCAAAATACCACAAAATGAAGCATCGGCTAAAAAAAATTCAAGTGGAGACATTTTTCAAAATACCACAAAATGAAGCCTCGCCTGAAAAACCATTCAAGTGGAGATAATCAATTTTACACACATTTTCCATGCTAGCTCCCATGGCTTTCAATATCTTAGCCTCATACAAGGGTTGTTACCGCGAAGAGAATAAATCTGAGCTGAAGAAGCCATCATCACGTGATTGCCTGGAATGCTAAACTAGGGACACTCGATCACAGTAGGGAATGAAGCGACTACCATCAAGATCAAGTTTATAGAATCTAGATCCGGGGAGACGAGGCTAACCATGCGAATATGCCACCAAGAGAAGCTAGGGAATGCTTTGTGCAGACAAGTAGAGGAAAAGCATAGCCATCACATCAATTTCGACCATGTGGTTGTGCGACCATGTAGTTGTGTTTTGGTATAGGTAGAAATATGATGTCGACTTTTTAAAATAATGTTTTTCAAATACCTGAATGATATTAAGGTTCAAGGTAGTTATTCGTATTGTTCAGCAAATATCAGAAGATAAAGAGAATGTTTCGTTTATTTTGCAATAAGAAAGACAAATCCATTAAATTTTGCAATTCACAGCATTCAAAGAAAGGCACTCCGCTTTTACACCAATTGTCAATTAATATTACTAGGAAGCCTAGTATTGCACATCTAATTGTTTAAATAAAGCTGAATTCATATTTTAATGATTTGTTTTCTAGCCAAGAGGCAAAGCCAAATTTGGAACAATAAAATCTTATTTATGTTAGTAGAAACATTTATAGAGTGATGTCATTCCATTGTCATTAAGTGAAAATTTTAGTTAGAACAAATCTAAAATTTATGTATTCTTTAAATCTACAACTTATGTATTATTTATAAAATTTTAAAATGTCAAACAAAGATTAGACTGTCAAAGATAGAATTTAAATGGAAAGAAAAGTGAAATACAAATTCCATATTAAAAATAGAATTTAAATAGAAAGAAAAGTGAAAAACAAATTCCATATTAAAGATAAAATTTAAATAAAAAGAAAAATGAAAGACAAACTCAGTGAAAAGGTTAAAAATAAATTTAATACTCTTTTTTATTTATAAAAAATAAGTTAGTTTTCATTAACGGACGCACACTACTTCATAGAATTTAAATGGAAGGAAAAGTGAAAGACAAATTCCATGAAAAGCTTAAGGATAAGCTTAATGCTCTTTATTATTTATTAAAAAAAACTTAGTTTTCATTGATGGACATTACACACTACTCAAAATGACTTGTCAGGTTTCATAAAGTTTTCTTTCAATTACATAATTTCTTTTTTATTTTAGCAAAGCTCACTATGATAAAGCTAAAATTTGATTTTTAGGAAACGTACAATTTAAATTTAAATTTCATTATAATTTAACTTTTCACTCTTATCAAGAAAAAGGTTTAAGTTCATCAAAAACTTCCAAAAAATAGTTTTGAATTTCAAATAAAATTTGAGCAGAATTACAATTAGAATTTTGATGGAGTTCTCAATTTGCTTTCCACTATCGTCAAAATGAATGTTTAAATTTTCAGAAACATTTTTATAGTATTTCGACTTTCAAATATATCGAAGTGTGTGCACTCATCCCTTCACTAAAAGCTATCATGGAAGACTCACAAACTTTAATACTATGGAAAGTAGATTTTTCCTCCCATGACTAAAGGTTATCATGGAAGACTCGTAACCTTTAATATTATGGAAAGTGGAGTTTTAACTTCAATAAAGTGAGTTTCCTCTCAATTTTTTATGAATGATTAGAAGATTATTCTTGAACCCCATGGTTTAGAAATTTCAATTAAAACCTTGGTATAATATATATAATTTTTTATTAAGTGAAAGAAGTAATTTTAGAAAAGAAAAGTTGAAGATCAAAAAATAAAATAAAGTGGTTATATAAATTTATAAAATTTTAAGTTGTATTGAAATCTTAATAAATGGAGACATATTCGGAGAATCCATGAATTTTTACAAAAGTATTATATTTTTTAAATAACTAAAATGAAGATGTAGCCATAATTTGATAGACAAATGACCTGGAATAGTGGGCCACACATATATTCTATTTAGTGATTATAACTTAGATTACCTAGATTTTGGAACTACAATAACTCACTAGCTCAAGCAAAGGGAGAACTTGGCATAGTTAATATTGTTAAGGAATATCTAAATTTTAGGTTTTTAATCTATGTTCAGAAAGCTAATTTTTTCCCTAGATTTCAATATTCTTCCAAGTAAACTTATGAAATTCTCAAGATGGTGGTCCACTATCTCCATGTATCTATAACCTTCATAGAATGATAATATCATCATTGACCCTACTCAACTTATAGGAGCATCCATAGCCTTGATAAATCTATTTTCATTTCCCTAGAAAGAACTAAGCTTCCTTTCTTATCATTTTCTTTTAAAATTATGCTTTAGAAATTATGGGATGAGAGAAGTAGTATCTCCTCCAAGCTGGTGGGCATCATCCCTACTTAGAATAATCATCAGTCATTCCTAGCTTAAAAAGATATCCCTTCAATTATTATTTCTATGCCCCAAACGTTATGCTCGCCTCCTTCCATGGCATTAAACAACTAGTGAATTGACCAATCGCATAAGTCTTAGTGTAATAAGGGGACTTATTATCTTCAATCATTCATAGCGTAAAAAGATATCCCTTCAATTATTATTTCTATGCCCCAAACGTTATGCTCGCCTCCTTCCATGGCATTAAACAACTAGTGCATTGACCAATCGCATAAGTCTTAGTGTAATAAGGGGACTTATTATCTTAGATAGTTCTATGTTCCATAATAGATATGAACATTTTCAAATGATATTTGCAAGCTTTATCAAAGATATGACTTAAATAAGTTATTAAAGATTTATGTTGTGACTCGGGCCTGGATTCTCGTTGTTGTGGCTTCTGCGAAGAGACGTAAAGGATGGAGCCCATTTGCGTTGTTTGGGCCGGAGAGAACACCCATCATTATGAGATCACGTAATAGATATGAACATTTTCAAATGATATTTGCAAGTTTTATTAAAGATATGGTGTAAATAAGTTATTAAAGATATATGTTGTGACTCAGGCCTGGATTCTCTTTGTTGTGGCTTCTGCGAAGATATCTAAAGGCTAAAGGCTAGAGTCCATTTCCGTTGTTTGGGCTTGGGAGAATACCCATCATTGTGATATCACACTTATCATTGTTGTTATTTTATTTAAGTTTTTTCAACAATTTAGAAATAGGGGGCTTCATTTAATAACTTCTGACATATCAAATGTGTTTATGGCATATTAACCAATATCCTTAATCTGACTATGTATTGGAAAATATCTCTAAAAATCACATTATTTAACCCCCTATTAATACAAACCTAATACACCTTTCCAATTTAAAAAACCCTATTTTCGCTAAATATTATTGATATCCATTTTTCATTAACATTTTTTATACGCCTTTATATTCTTCATCAACTTTGAGCTCCATTTTCTATACTAGCCAATATAAAACCATTTATCTCCTATATAACTACTAATATATTATGTCATGTTTTCGTGAATATAAATCCCCTAATATAAATGCACTTAATGTATTGTTGCTTCCCAAAAAACCATAAATTCAAGAACTCCGAAAAAAAAATACCATACTTAAGTTCCACACACGCTACTGTTGTCATAATGTTAATTGCCCCATAAATTCAGAGAACTCCGAAAAAAAAGAATACCACACTTGAATTCCACAAAATCTACTATTGTGATAATGTTAATGGCATGCCACTCTGCATCTTGCTCTCCGTGAAGCATGAATCCTTCTGGTCTTTCATGGTCAAGTGAGTCATTTACCTTCAATTTAAATAAAATGGATAGTCTTTTTCCATTTTCCTTTTTCTGATGGGTTATTTGTGAAATGTCAAATCGATATTGTCTTTGGCCTTTTTCTAATGGGTTAATTTGTGAAATGCCACATAAATACATAAGCTTAGCATCCGAAGACATCACTTCTGAAATGGTAGTCGATGGTTTGTGTAGGATGTATTGATTTTTGAGCAGAACACTACCAACCTTTCATGTTGTCATAAACCATTATCCAACAATTAATAATTTAAATGCCATGTAAAAAAAAAAAATTATGGTTGCCTGGCACATAAAATATTCGGGCATAAGGGTTGTCCCACACCCTTGGCATTCTTGTTAATTATTCGTTATATGCTACAAGGTTATGGTCATTATCAAGGCGGTCTTAAGTCCGCATTTAAGTCTTACCAACCGGTTATTAGACAGTCGGATATTATTCATTACTTTCTAGTACTGTTCCCTACGGCAGATCCTACCACCGTATGTTCATTGCATGAGATGTCTACAGGTGGCCTTGACCTGCTGATATCGACCATCGATCTGGTTGATGATCGCGAGGTGACATTTTCCTTTAATATTTCAGGCAAGTACCTGGTCTCTCAGGATACTGCTTATTTCAACGGTGGGGATTCAATCCTGCCATCGGACGGTGGCAGACTTACGGGTTTACTATACAAACCCATGTTAGGGTTTCAATGGTTCATTTTGCCGATAGAGGGAGACCGCCTCGAGAGGGTTCAGTTCGCAGCATTCTTCATTCATATCGACTGCACAGATGATCTCCATTTGTTACAGGTTGAATCTTTTGTTTTATTCCTGGAGCTACTCGACAGTTAGCATTTCTTCCGTTTATTATACAGTATGTTGTCTTCATAACTCTATTTTTGCTTCCTACAGTCTTTACCGAGTTATAGTTCGACTTCTGCAGTTAACGGTGGTGTATTGACTGTGGCACAGGTATGAAGCTTGGCACGGCGGCACTGAGCTGCAGACACAAAACCCCAAGATGACATCGCTTGCGGGTAAGAACTTAACCCCTGTAGGAAATTAGCGGTGCACGAGGAGAAACTTAATACTGCTCTTTTCTTTGTCAGGTGTATTGCGTGATTTTCCATGGATGTTGGGTCTCTTTTCCTTCATGACCGCGACCCTCGTTCATTACAGTCCGATGTCATGAGCTTTGCCCTTTACTGTTCCATGAATATAGTACTGAGATTTTGCCTTAGGCGATTCTGGTTTTTATTTTTAAGTTTCTCTGTACATTAATGTATTTTCAAATACTGGTTTCATCATTTAAGGGTTTTGTTTGGCGGCCATAGCTTGCCTGGCATACAGTTCGGCTATGCCTCCAATACATTTGGTGTGGAAGGACTATTGCTATTTTTTTTAATATATGTATATGCCTTTCCGTCAATGTCATGTGAATTTCTGTTCTGAGTGTATGGTTGGATTATTTCTCACAGCCTCATTCATATATATAAAGATATCTCTGAGTTTATGTTAACGGATACGTACTTACGGTCTCATTCTTTTATATTATTGGTTCTTGGAATCCATGAGGGTTTGATTACCCCCTTTTCTGTTCACTCTAGCTTTTCGCAGTTTTTGACAGTGTATATATGAATGCATTATTCCATGCTAGATGGCTTTTACGCCCGAATGCGCTCGACGCACGGGGTTGTCCCATAAAGAGACAGTCTTTTTCCTGGGTTCACTGTAAAAATTATCTTTATGAATCTGTTTCAATGATTACTGATTATGTGTTCACGACAATTGTTTACATGCTGTTAATTGGACCGCTTCTAGACACATTATTTGAATACTGTGATTTATATTTGTTTTCTATTAAATGTCGTTCCGTTTCCTTTACGGAACTCCCGACCCTGCACCTGAGGGTTTATAGATGTTTATGAAGGTCGATGGTCATAACCTTCTATATCAATAGGTCATTGAGTGATTTTATTATGTCTTAGTATTACAGAGGAGGAAATAAACCTCTACCATTGTATATGATCCTAATTATTTTTAATGCAGTGCGAGGGAGCCCGACCCATGAATTTTTACTCTGTCCAAGTGCTATTCATACGGTTATTTTATTCTCCTATTCTCTTGAATTAATAAATGTACAGTTACCAGAATCTATTTTTCTCTGTACATAGGGTTATGGCCAGACGACATTCCCCTCTGTTTAATATAATACTTCAGTTTAATAACCCTCTATTTAATATAATACTTCAGTTTCATAAATAGCTCAGATTAATTCAAACTATTCAGTTCACGGTTTAAGATGTATAATGAGCCTGGATTCCAAAGTTCTTTAATAAACAGTACTATGTTTTCAAGGTTTATACACAACTTGGATTTTATCAAGCTAGGGTAACAATCTTTTCTTCTCATCTGAATATAAATACTCTTCTACTGATATACTGAGACTCCACCTGAGAATCCGAGCGGCAATCTACAGTTAACTATATTCATTCTTTTGTAATATAACAACAGTAACAGTACATACCTGCACTGTCACCCGTGACCTCTAACTTCTTCTTCAGTTTGAGAAATGATTATGTTTTGTCGCTTGTTTTCCACCCAACCATGAGATTAATCGATTCAGATTAATCTCCCCCCAAGCTTTTGACAGGCCTCTGCCTTCAGCAACTTTAATGCACAATCTGTGCCAGTGCTATCTGGTCTTCACCAGACTTAGCACTCTATCTTCTGCTTCTGCCTTTCTTTTTGCTCCTTTTCTCCTGTCTGTTCCTTAACATCCCGGGCCCTCTTCCTTTCCATCTTTCTATGGAAGAAGAGAAAACAATTAGGGTTTGCTTTCCCTTTCTTGGCAATTGTTTCTTAATATATACATATACATATATTTTTAAAAGAATAACAATTTTAGCAGAACAGAAAATAAATTCCTCATCAAGGTTACTTTATGTATTTAACTCAATTTAAATTCAGTTTTGAACTTAATAATATTTTCACCATTTATAAAGAAGTCATAATCCTTGTTCCACATTTTACCTACAATGGTAAAAAAAACAGAGAATTTATTCACATAATTATCTGGTCATCACATCTCCTCCCCCTGAGATTGGACACCGTCCCGGTGTCTTTCAGCTACGAACAGAGCTGGATAAGTTCTTCTCATCAATTCCTCATCTTCCCAAGTAGCTCCCTCAGGTCCGTAGTGTCGCCACTGGACCTTAACTTGGGTAATAACTCGTTTCCGCAGCTGCACTTCTCTCCGGTCGAGGATGTTTAGAGGTTCGACCAGAACCTCTCCTTCCGGTTCGACCTGCATTACATAATCCCAAAGTTAGTTTTTTCCTTCCAATATCAATTCATCAGCCTATTTGCAGCAATAGTTACTACCTGAATATCTCGCCATTGAATCACATGCTTGGGATCATAGACATATTTCTTGAGTATCGAGACATGGAACACGTTATGGACTCAGATGTGGCTTGGCAAAGCAAGCTGGTATGCTACTGGTCCAATCCTAGCCAGAATTTGAAAGGGTCCACAGTATCGGGGTGATAACTTGGCACACCCGCTCCATTGTAGGGTACTCCTTTTTGTTTGAATTCTGATATACACGTGATCACCCACCTGGTATTCCTTAAATCTTCTTTTCCGATCAGCAAAATTTTTCTGTCTGTCTTGAGCAGCCTTCAAATTCACACGCACTCTTTTTACCATTTCTTCCATTTCCTTCAGCATCTCAGGTCCCAAACTTAGTTTATCCTCGGGTCCTCCCCAACTAGAGGGTGTTCGGCATTTTCGACCGTACATAACCTCAAAGGGGCTCATTTGTGTAGAGGTGTGATATCCATTATTATACGCGAACTCTACTAGGTGTAGATATTCTTCCCACAATGTGGGTTGCTGCATTACATATGCCCGCAACATATCTTCCACCACTTGGTTAACTCGTTCTGTCTGTCCATCGGTCTGAGTGTGGTACGCTGTGCTGAAATTTAATTGGGTTCCTAAATCAGCGAATAGCGTTCTCCAGAAGGCTGATGTGAACTTCACATCGCGATCATAAATTATCATTTTTGGAAGCCCATGAAGCCTAAACACATTTTGCATAAAAACATGTGCAATCTGTGTGGCCTTGTACGTGGATTGTACTGGTATAAAATGTGCAGCTTTACTTAGTTTATCCACTACCACCATAATGGAATCATTGTTCTTTTTCGTCTTAGGTAACCCTGTAATGAAATCCATGGAAATGATTCCCCATTTCCATTCTGGAATAGGTAAGGGTTGTAGTAATCCTGCTAGATGCTAGTGTTCTGCTTTAATCTGTTGGCATTCTAGGCATCGTGCTAAATACTCAGCAATGTTATTTTTCATTCCTGGCCAAAAGTAATCTTTTCGGGTGGCAGTCATCATTTTCTGATATCCCGGATTCCCCGCATAGTGGCTGACATGAAATTCATCCATAATCAGATTTTTAATTTTATCTTGGTTGGGTACATATAATCTTTGTTTGAAATGTATCATTCCTGCATTGTCCAACTCATAACCTGGTTGGTTTGTCAAATTAGCATATTGTTGTAACTGTAGTTTTAACTGCTGATAATTAACATCTTGTCTTGAAGCCTCTTTGACCATTTCCAAAATGGGGCTTCTCCACCCACTAACGGAGACTTCATACAAATGTTGTACTTTCCGGCTTAAGGCATCCGCTACTCGGTTTTCCTTTCCTTGTAAATGTTTTATCTCAAAATCAAAGCCACTCAGAAAGTCCACCCACCGTGCTTGTCGAGTGTTTAGGGTGGGCTGGCTGAAATAATTGGTCAAGCTATGATGATCAGTGAGCAGCAAAAATTTCCTGCCCACAAGATAATGTGTCCACATTTTTAGGGCATGGATGACAACGGTCAACTCTAAATTGTAAGCAGAGTATTTCTGCTCATGCTCCTTTAATTTCAGAGACTCGTAGGTGACCACCTTGCCTTCCTGCATTAAAACTCCACCTACTCCTTCCTTGCTTGCATCCGTACACACCACGTAATCCTTATCAGGATCAGCTATCCTCAAAATAGGGGCCGTGGTGAGTAAATTCTTCAATTGTTCAAAACTTTTCTGGCAGTTTGGGGTCCAATGGAATGTTTTCCCCTTTTTCTGTAAAGAGGTAATGGGAAATGCAACTCTAGAGAAACCTTCTACAAACCTTCTATAATAACCAGCCAGACCCATAAAGGATCGAACATCTGCCACATCCTTCGGTACAGACCAGTCCATTATGGCTTTTATCTTCTCTGGGTCCACGGCGATTCCCTCCTTGGTAATTACATGCCCCAAATATTGGATCTCTTCTTTGAAAAAATCACACTTACTGAATTTTGCATATAGTTGATGTTCCCGGAGGGTCTGCAGCACCTTTCTGAGATGCTCCTGATGCTCCTCCATGGTGCGATAATATACTAATATGTCATCAATAAATATCAGTACAAATCGGTCCAAATATTGGTGAAAAATGTTGTTCATTAAACACATGAACGTTGCGGGGGCATTGGTAAGTCCGAATGGCAAGACCACAAATTCATAATGGCCGTATCTAGTTCTAAAAGATGTTTTAGCGATATCTTCATCCTTAATTCGGATTTGATGATAACCAGAACGTAAATAAATTTTAGAGAACACCATCGCGCCTTTCACTTGATCGAATAGTTCGTCAATCCGTGGCAAAGGATATTTATTCTTAATGGTTAGTTTATTTAACTGACGGTAATCAATGCACATCCGGAAAGTTTCATCTTTCTTCTTAACGAACAGCACTGGGGCTCCCCACAGGGACACACTAGGACGTATATAATTCTTGTCCAATAACTCTTGCAGCTGCATTTTTAACTCTATCAGTTCGGGTACACTCATTTTATATGGTGCCCGAGATACTAGTGCTGCTCCTGGAACCAACTCGATGGTGAAATCTATGTTCCTTTTTGGAGGTAACCCCAAAATTTCTTCAGGAAACACATCTGTGAATTCTTGAATTACAGGGATATCATTTAGGATGGCTGTTTTGTTTTTAGAATCTGCATAACCCACCTGAACGACATAGATCTGGCAACCTTTTCGAACACACTTTACAAGTTGGTTTGTTGTTATCGGCCGCACTTGTACAGGTCGTTTAATCCCTTGCATCTCTTGTTTATTTCCCAGGGGGTCTCTAAAGTAGATAATCTTAGTCTTAAAGTCCACTAGTGACCAATGTTTTTCCAGCCAGTCCATCCCAATGAGAATGTCATAGGAGCCAGGAGGAAGCACATTTAAATCCACTGTTACTGTCTGTCCAGCTATGGTAAAGGAACAGTCCTTAATTTTAGCTACCACTCGTCTTTTGGCTCCCATGGCTAATTGCACCAGCCATGGATTTTTAAACCTAGTGGATTGTAATTTACAGCGCTCTACTACTTTTGGGCTTACATAACTCAGTGTAGCCCCAGGGTCAATTAAAACAGATACAGTAAGGTTTGAGATATTACCTTCGAATTCGACCATAGTGGGCTGACACTCTACCTGACGGTCTTCCAACGCCGCATTAATCCTTGGTATACTGTGTCCTATTTCGCCAACTGTTGAGGCCTCATGAATCTGGGACAGTTGTTCCGTCCCTTTTCGTTGTGGACAGTTTTTGATGTAGTGGGGTCCTCCATAACCCCAGCATTACACCGGGGGCCTGGTGGTCCCTTCATTGTCTAAGGGTGCCTGTTGTTCGCTGCCTTTAGATTCATTGATAAGCCTAAATTTGGATGCGGTTCTAACCGGAATTCTGCTATTCAGTCCTTTCCCATTCCCTTTACTTCCACTGTTGCGATTTCCTTTGATGTTTCCCATTGGCTTAAAGCCCTTCTTCTCATTATGTTTCTTGCCAGCTGTTTCTCCCTTTTGTCTGCTTTGTTGATAACAGATTTTGGCCTTCTGAATTACTTCATCCATCGATTTTGGATTGTCAAATTCAATCCTTTCTCGCATGTAGGGCGGTAAACTGCTTACAAATCTTTGTACCTTCGCCTTTTCTTCTCTTATATATGGGACGTAGCAAAGCAGAGAAGTGAAACGGGTGATGAACTCGTCCATAGTCTGCTTCCCCAAACAAAGATCATGGAATTCCCTTGCCTTCTCATCGCAGAATCGTTCAGTCAGGTATCTCTCTTTAAAATACTTTTGAAAATTATCCCAAGTGATGGTCTGTTCAGTAACTCCCTTTACTATCTTCACCTCCTCCCACCATAAGGTGGCCTTTCCTTATAGCTGAAAAATAGCCAATCTAGCTTTAAGATTATGATCATATTCATAGAACTGGAAATATTTGTTCGTATTAATCAGCCACGCTTCAGCTGCTTCCTCCTGTTCTCCATCAAAATGCGGGGGTTTAATTTTGCGAAATTCCCCTTGCAGTTCCACCCTTTGTCTCTTCGAAGTTTGTTGTTCATTTACATTATCAGAACGCTCTTCCTGCCCCTCTGAGCCTTCAGGGGGCATAGGGTGATTCTGTTCTTCCGACATCCTTTGTTGTTCCATACTAGGATTAACTGGTACTTGATTCTGTCGCTCAGATAAACTTTTCAATATTCTCTCTTGTTCCATTGTTAGTCTAGCATTGTCTTCCCGCAGCCTTGCCATTTCATTTTTAAGCTCCTGTACGGTTTCTAGAATGGCTTGATTTGTAGATCTGGCCTCCTCCCCAAGCTGAACCCATAGTTCAGGATTATTTTCAGGTCCAGGTATCCCTTGTCCTACCACAGGTCGTCGAGTTGTATTGTTTGCTCTCCTCATTCTGCAAGTCCCTAAGCCCTTGATCCTGCACTTATTTCATCAACATGAAAAGAATGATGCGGAAAAGTCAAATATATATATATATATATATTTTTTTAAACTATCCTTACCCAGAGGCCTCAGTCTTGTAACTGGGCTCTGATACCATATGTCATAAACCATTATCCAACAATTAATAATTTAAATGCCATGTAAAAAAAAAAAAATTATGGTTGCCTGGCACATAAACTATTCGGGCATAAGGGTTGACCCACACCCTTGGCATTCTTGTTAATTATTCGTTATATGCTACACGATTATGGTCATTATCAAGGCGGTCTTAAGTCCGCATTTAAGTCTTACCAACCGGTTATTAGACAGTCGGATATTATTCATTACTTTCCAGTACTGTTCCCTACGGCAGATCCTACCACCGTATGTTCATTGCATGAGATGTCGACAGGTGGCCTTGACCTGCAGATATCGACCATCGATCTGGTTGATGATCGCGAGGTGAGATTTTCCTTTAATATTTCAGGCAAGTACCTGGTCTCTCGGGATACTGCTTATTTCGATGGTGGGGATTCAATCCCGCCATCAGACGGTGGCAGAATTACGGGTTTACTATACAAACCCATGTTAGGGTTTCAATGGTTCATTTTGCCGATAGAGGGAGACCGCCTCGAGAGGGTTCAGTTCGCGGCATTCTTCATTCGTATCGACTACACAGGTGATCTCCATTTGTTACAGGTTGAATCTTTTGTTTTATTCCTGGAGCTACTCGACAGTTAGCATTTCTTCTATTTATTATACAGTATGTTGTCTTCATAACTCTATTTTTGCTTCCTACAGTCTTTACCGAGTTATAGTTCGACTCCTGCAGTTAACGGTGGTGTATTGACTGTGGCACAGGTATGAAATTGGCACGGCGGCACTGAGCTGCAGACACAAAACCCAAAGATGACATCGCTTGCGGGTAAGAACTTAACCCCTGTAGGAAATTAGCGGTGCACGAGGAGAAACTTAATACTGCTCTTTTCTTTGTCAGGTGTATTGCGTGATTTTCCATGGATGTTGGGTCTCTTTTCCTTCATGACCGTGACCCTCGTTCGTTACAGTCCGATGTCATGAGCTTTGCCCTTTACTGTTCCATGAATATAGTACTGAGATTTCGCCTTAGGCGATTCTGGGTTTTATTTTTAAGTTTCTCTGTACATTAATGTATTTTCAAAGACTGGTTTCATCATTTAAGGGTTTTGTTTGGCGGCCATAGCTTGCCTGGCCTACAGTTCGGCTATGCCTCCAATACATTTGGTGTGGAAGGACTATTTCTATTTTTTTTAATATATGTATATGCCTTTCTGTCAATGTCGTGTGAATTTATGTTCTGAGTGTATGGTTGGATTATTCTCGTAGCCTCGTTCATATATATAAAGATATCTCTGAGTTTATGTTAATGGATACGTACTTACGGTCTCATTCTTTTATATTATTGGTTCTTGGAATCCATGAGGGTTTGATTACCCCCTTTGCTGTTCACTCTAGCTTTTCGCAGTTTTTGACAGTGTATATATGAATGCATTATTCCATGCTAGACGGCTTTTATGCCCGAATGCGCTCGACGCACGGGGTTGTCCCATAAAGAGACAGTCTTTTTCCTAGGTTCACTGTAAAAATTATCTTTATGAATCTGTTTCAATGATTACTGATTATGTGTTCACGGCAATTGTTTACATGCTGTTAATTGAACCGCTTCTAGACACATTATTTGAATACTGTGATTTATATTTGTTTTCTATTAAATGTCGTTCCATTTCCTTTACGGAACTCCCGACCCTGCACCTGAGGGTTTATAGATGTTTATGAAGGTCGATGGTCATAACCTTCTATATCAATAGGTCATTGAGTGATTTTATTATGTCTTAGTATTACAGAGGAGGAAATAAACCTCTACCATTGTATATGATCCTAATTATTTTTAATGCAGTGCGAGGGAGCCCGACCCATGAATTTTTACTCTGTCTAAGTGCTATTCATTCGGTTATTTTATTCTCCTGTTCTCTTGAATTAATAAATGTACAGTTACCAGAATCTATTTTTCTCTGTACATAGGGTTACGGCTAGACGACATTCCCCTCTGTTTAATATAATACTTCAGTTTAATAACCCTCTATTTAATATAATACTTCAGTTTAATAAATAGCTCAGATTAATTCAAACTATTCAGTTCACGGTTTAAGATGTATAATGAGCCTGGATTCCAAAGTTCTTTAATAAACAGTACTTTGTTTTCAAGGTTTATACACAACTTGGATTTTATCAAGCTAGGGTAACAATCTTTCCTTCTCATCTGAATATAAATACTCTTCTACTGATATACTGAGACTCCACCTGAGAATCCGAGTGGCAATCTACAATTAACTATATTCATTCTTTTGTAATATAACAACAGTAACAGTACATACCTGCACTGTCACCCGTGACCTCTGACTTCTTCTTCAGTTTGAGAAAGGATTATGTTTTGTCGCTTATTTTCCACCCAACCATGAGATTAATCGATTCAGATTAATCTTCCCCCAAGCTTTTTCCAGGCCTCTGCCTTCAGCAACTTTAATGCACAGTCTGTGCCAGTGCTATCTGGTCTTCACCAGACTTAGCACTCTATCTTCTGCTTCTGCCTTTCTTTTTGCTCCTTTTCTCCCGTCTGTTCCTTAACAGCCCGAGCCCTCTTCCTTTCCATCTTTCTATGGAAGAAGAGAAAACAGTTAGGGTTTGCTTTCCCTTTCTTGGCAATTGTTTCTTAATATATACATATATATATATTTTTAAAAGAATAACAATTTTAGCAGAACAGAAAATAACTTCCTCATCAAGGTTACTTTATGTATTTAACTCAATTTAAATTCAGTTTTGAACTTAATAATATTTTCACCATTTATAAAGAAGTCATAATCCTTGTTCCACATTTTACCTACAATGATAAAAAAAACAGAGAATTTATTCACATAATTATCTGGTCATCACACATGTCAATGCAAGTAAGATGTAGGGCAATCAATAAAAAAAATAGGAGGTATTAGTTTTAGGAGGGATTCCACAATTAATAGAATTCAATGGCTAATCGCTAATTTGCCTTGTGTTATTCAATATTAGTATTTAGTTGTTAATTTAACTCATTCAAATGGATTTTCATTCGGTTGATTTATTTTGTCTTTCATTTATTTTCTCATATTTTAAATATTTAGTTAAAAATTAGTTATCATGACTAGATTTTATTGTTTCTAATATCATATGGAAATTTAGGGTTTAGTCAAGATGGTTATCTTCTTTTATTTTAATGTTTCATCCATTATAAAGGGTGGTTTGGATGTGATATATAATTATTATTATATTATTTTATTATTTTTTAATTTCAAAGGGTGGTTTGGATGTGATATATAATTATTATTATATTATTTTATTATTTTTTTTAATTTCAAAGGGGCTTTGAGATATAGCTTTTTTCACTATTGAAATTAACGTTTTGAAGTGAAAATTGACTTGAACTTACACTTGATTTGGAGAAGAATAAAAAACCTTTATCAAAATATCATAAAATGTAGACTCACCTAAAAACCTATTCAAAGAGGAGAGAAACAATTTTACACACATTTTCCATGTTAGCTCCTATCGCGTTCCCCATCTTAGCCTCCACACAACGGTTGTTGCCACACAAAGATTAAGTCGGAACTAAAGAATCCATCATCATGTGATTGCCCAGAATGCTAGACTTAGCCTCCACACAATGGTTGTTGTCACACAAAGATTAAGTCGGAACTAAAGAAGCCATCATCATGTGATTGCCCGGAATGCTAGACAAAGAATTGATGGCACTATGGGATGAAGCTATTACCATCAAGATCATGTTTATAGAATCTAGATACAGGGAGACGAGGCTAACCATGTGAATATGCCAACCAGAGAATGTTGGAAAATTAATCCCAATTATACATTAATTAGACTAACAACAACCATACATGTGGTACACCTCAACAGGATATGATTTTGTTTGTAGGCTGAAGGACTGAAGTTTTGTGCAGAAGTACAAACCAACCATTCTGCAACACATCAGATAGTTAAAGCACTTAATAGAGGGTTAGTAGATATGTATGGATAAACATTTACTTCGCAACTCTTAATTGCAATCCGCAACCTTTGCAAATTTAGAAAATCACTCATTTTGTATAATCACCCATCCCATGTCTTAAATATTTACTCTCTCATGTATTAATGAGTCAAAGTTGTATGTTTGGTAATTATGACTGTAAATTCATCTTCATAAATAAGTATAGAGTTCAGTGTGTAAGTCTGATAGGTAGAGAGGAGAAAATCGTGGAGAAAATATTGGTAGGCGCATGAAAAGAATTAATTACGAAGTTTTTCAGAGAGTTACTCTCCAACCCCTCACCAAGCCTAAATTAGTAAAATTTCTTTTTCTTTTACTTGGAGTTGCAACGTCAAAACTTATAATGCGAATGTATTTTCATATGTTTTTAAATATACTCCGAAGTATGTTTTGTTGCGACTTGGTTTTAAACTTTGACAGCTAGCTTTATCGCAACCATTTTGTTTTACTATGTTTGATCGTGAGTAAATTTCTGTGTTTTTTTATACGCCTATTCTATAAACTTTGATAGCTAGCTTTATCGCAACCATTTTGTTTTACTATGTTTGATCGTGAGTAAATTCGTGTGTTTTTTTATACGCCTATGTCTAGTTGCGATTTTCTTGCCGCAAGTGAAGATTTGACCTAAGCAACTGATTTGTTGAGGCAGACTCCTCTCCTCTCCTCTACCCCTATTCAATTTCTTTAACTTGCTAGTAGAGTGGTTAAACTTTGTTAATGTAAAAATGAGTGTTTTTACTAGAAGTATGTATTTTCATATGTTTTTAAATATACTCTGAAGTATGTTTTGTTGCGACTTGGTTTTAAACTTTGACAGCTAGCTTTATCGAAACCATTTTGTTTTACTATGTTTGATCGTGAATAAATTTCTGTGTCTTTTATACGCCTATGTCTATGAACTTTGACAGCTAGCTTTATCGCAACCATTTTGTTTTACTATGTTTTTTATACGCCTATGTCTATAAACTTTGACAGCTAGCTTTATCGCAACCATTTTGTTTTACTATGTTTCATCATGAGTAAATTTGTGTGTTTTTTTATACGCCTATGTCTAGTTGCAATTTTCTTGCCGCAACTGGAGATTTGACCTCCGCAACTGATTTGTTGAGGTAGACTCCTCTCCTCTACCCCTATTCAATTTCTTTAACTTACTAGCAGAGTGGGTTAAACTTTGTTAATGTAAAAATGAGTGTTTTTACTAGAAGTATGTATTTTCATATGTTTTTAAATATAATGTGAAGCATGTTTTGTTGCGACTTGGTTTTAAACTTTGCCAGCTACCTTTATCGCAACCATTTTGTTTTACTATGTTTGATCGTGAGTAAGTGTTTTTTTATAAGCCTATGTCTATAAACTTTAACAGCTACTTTATCGCAACCATTTTTTTACTATGTTTGATCGTGATTAAATTTTTTTGTTTTTTTATCCACCTATGTCTAGTTGTGATTTTCTTGCCGCAATTGGAGATTTGACCTCCGCAACTAATTTGTTGAGGCAGGCTCCTCTCCTCTACCCCTATTCAATTTCTTTAACTTACTAGCAGAGTGGGTTAAACTTTGTTAATGTAAAAATGAGTCTTTTTACTAGAAATATGTATTTTCATATGTTTTTAAATATATTCGAAGTATGTTTTGTTGCGACTTGGTTTTAAACTTTGACAGCTGGCTTTATCAACCATTTTGTTTTACTATGATTGATCGTGAGTAAATTTCTGTATTTTTTTATACGCCTATGTCTATAAACTTTGACAGCTAGCTTTATCGCAACGATTTTGTTTTACTATGTTTGATCGTGAGTAAATTTCTGTGTTTTTTTATACGCCTATGTATAGTTGCGATTTTCTTGCCACAACTGGAGATTTGACCTCCACAACTGATTTGTTGAGGCAGACTCCTCTCCTCTACCCCTATTCAATTTCTTTAGCTTACTAGCAGAGTGGGTTAAACTTTGTTAATGTAAAAATGAGTGTTTTTACTAGAAGTATGTATTTTCATATGTTTTTAAATATACTCCGAAGTATGTTTTGTTGCGACTTGCTTTTAAACTTCGACAACTAGCTTTATCGCAACCATTTTGTTTTACTAGCAGAGTGGGTTAAACTTTGGTAATGTAAAAATGAGTGTTTTTACTAGAAGTATGTATTTTCGTATGTTTTTAAATATACTCCGAAGTATGTTTTGTTGCGACTTGGTTTTAAACTTTGACAACTAGCTTTATCGCAACCATTTTGTTTTACTATGTTTGATCGTGAGTAAATTTCTATGTTTTTTTATACGCTTATGTCTATAAACTTTGACACCTAGCTTTATCACAACCATTTTGTTTTACTATGTTTGATCGTGAGTAAATTTCTGTGTTTTTTTTATACGCCTATGTCTAGTTGCGATTTTCTTGCCGTGATTTGACCTCCGCAACTAATTTGTTGAGGGAGACTCTCTCCTCTACCCTATTCAATTTCTTTAACTTACTAGAAGAGTGGGTTAAACTTTGTTAAAAAAATGAGTGTTTTTACTAGAAGTTAAAACAATTGTTTTGAGGGCAGATTTTTTTTGGAACGTATTTTTTTCTAATAGAGATTTTTTTTTACAGTGAGAAATGACAACATCAAGAACAAGCTTGAGTAATCCTCAAATACCTCAGTATGACTACTGGGCTATACAAATGAAGGTTGTGTTTTCTTCTCAAGGCATTTGGGATTTGGTGGATAATGGTTTTCAAGGACTAGGAAATGCAACAACTTACACTACGTTGACACAACAATAAATTGATTTGTTAAGGGCAAATACGAAGAAGGATTCAAAATTCCTCTTCTACATCTTTCAAGAAGTTCATGAAAGTATTTGCGCAAGGATTGCAACAACAACAAAGTCATTGTGAGCATGGGACACCCTCCAGATAACCTACCAAGGCATGACGAAAGTGAAGACATCAAAGCTACAAATGTTAAGGAGAGGCTTTCAGACAATTTGTATGAAAGAGTCTGAGAATGTAGACTCATTTTTTACACATGTAACTAGATTGGTTACTCAAATTGGGTCTCATGCTGAGACACTTGAGGAAAGAATAATATTTGAGAAAGTTTTGAGAAGTCTGCCAGCAAGGTTTGATGCCATTGTTATGGCCATAGAAGAGACAAATGATCTCTCACAGTTTTCAGTAGATGAGCTTCATGCATGACTAATTTCTCATGAGCATAGACTGGATAGAGAAACAAGCTCCTCATTGGATCATGCCTTCAGGACAGAAGATTCATTTGGTCAAGGTAGAGGCATAGGGAGATCAAATGCGAGAGGAAGAGGAAGAAGCCCACATAGAGGTCGAAGAGGTAGCCCTTCTAGTTCAAGTGGAAGAGGTAGCAATCAAAATCCATGTCAAGGCCCAAGAAAATATAAAGCACAAGGTCAGAGGTATAATAAATCTCAAATCCAATGTCAGTACTGTAGGAAGTATGATCATTATGTAAATGAATGTATAAAGAAGCAATATGACATAAGTAACAAACCAAGTGTAAATTTCACAAAGGAAAATCAGAACCATGATAACATGTTCTTAGTTTGTAATATAGGACAAGAAAAATAAAGTGATGTATGGTTTCTACATTCAGGCTTTAGAAACCACATGATAAGGAACATAGAAATGTTTTCTAATCTAGATGAAAGTGTTAAATATGAAGTGGCATTAGGGATTGATTGAAAAGTCTCTATCATGGGCAAAGGTAGTGTCAATATTCTAACAAAGAAGGGGGAGAATAAATACATGTCAGATGTTTATTTTGTCCTTGCTCTGAAACATAGCCTCATAAGAATTTCACAACTCATGGAAAAGGGATACAATGTCTTTTTCAAATATGATGAGTGCTCAATTTTGGGTAAGCCTCCAAACAAACAACTGATTGCAAAAGTTCATATGACCAGCAATATAATGTTTCCCTTAAAGATACAATTATATTTGAAGGAAGAAGGTGCACAAGCAAAAATGTCAATTAATTCACAAGAGGATGAAGGAAATGACGCAGTTGTCACACAAGTAAACTTTTAGGCAGAGGTCAAAGATGAAAGCTGGTTATGGAATTTGATATTTGGTCATCTCAACTTTGGAGGTCTGAATTTGTTGCATAGGAAAGGTATGGTGAATGGATTACCACTCGTAGAAAAATAGGACAACCTATGTGAAGGATGCATCTTGGGAAAAAATATAGAGAGACATTTCCAACAAGAAAGTCAATAAGGGCAAAGGCACCTTTGGAGATTTTCCATTTAGATTTATGTAAACCAATGTAGACATTATCAACTAGTGGCAACCATTATCTTTTTAATTTCATAGATGATTATACAAGGAAGACATCGGTCTACTTCCTAAAACAGAAAAGTGAAGTGTTTGAGTGCTTCTGACAATAAAAAGCTCTTATTGAAAAGGAATGTGGACACTACATCAAAGTCTTGAGGACTGACAGAAGTGGTGAATACATCTCAAATGACTTCAATTTTTCAAGGAGTATGGAATTCACAAGAAATTTACAACAAGGTATACACATCAGCAAAATGGTGTCTCGAAAAGGAAGAATAGGAGCATTATGGAAATGAAAAGGAGTATGTTGAAGGAAAAAAATTTGCCAAATGATTATTGGGTTGAATTTGTCGCTTGTGCAGAATATATCATGAATAGGTTTCCAACCAAAAGTGTCAAGAACGTAGTTCTTGAAGAGGCATGGAGTGGAAGAAAGCATGGTGTGACTCACATGAGAGTGTTTGGATGTGTGGTGTATGCACATGTCCCGGATGAGTTGAGGAAGAAGCTAGACAACAAGGGGGAGGAATGCATTTTTTTTGGATAGAGTGATGAATCCAAGGCATACAAGCTCTATAATCCATCAACCAAGAAGGTCACAATCAACAAATATGTGTAGTTCATATAAGAGGAAGCATGGGATGGAATTTTAGAGAACACAGTCAATGTCAAAGCATTCATACCACATGAGGACAAAGAAGAATTAACAACAGCAAGAAATTATTCAACATTGACTCCCTCTACTCCTATTCAAGTGTAACAAATAAGGCAGCAGGCAACATAGTCAACAGGTAATAGGACAACATCGTGCAGACAAGCAAGTGCTTCTCCAAGTACGTCGCAAAGCGCAACACCAAGTAACATGCCAAGCCCATCTTCTGCAAGCATAATAAGACCAAATTTAGAAATTTAAATGAAATTTATGAGCAAGATGAAGTTGATAGTAGCGCTGGTATGAATTCCTTATTTGCATTATTTTGTCATGGAGATGACCTAATCTATTTTGAAGATGTAGTCAAAAAAGAAAAATGGGTTACAATGGAAGAAGAAATAAAAGCAATAGAAACGAATGACATATGGGAGTTAATGAACCTTCTACAAGAAAAATAAGTCATTGGAGTGAAGTGGATCTATAGGACCAAGAGAAATGTTCAGGGGAAGATTGAAAGGCATAAAGCAAGGCTAGTTGTCAAAGGATACAACAACCTGCAAGATATTATGTAGAGACATTTGCACTAGTCACGAGGATGGAGATAGTGGGTATATTTGTGTCGATTGCAATGCAATATAGATGGAAAGTGTAACAAATGGACATAAAATCAACGTTCCTGAATGGAGTTCTGAAAGAGGAAGTATATCTTGCACAACCACCTAGTTATGAGGTAGAAGGCTAAGAAGACAAGGTGTATAGGTTGAGAAAAGCTCTTTATGGGTTGAAGCAAGCACCATGTGCATGGTATAGCAGGAGAGATTCTTACTTGTTGGACAATGAATTTGATAAATGTGATGGTGATTCTACTCTCTACATCAGAGAGAGTGACGGTAAGATTCTAATTGTTGTCTTATATGTAGATGATTTGATTTTTACAAGCAGTGATGATTTCCTCATCACAGATTTCAAAGACGTTATGAAGAGTGAATTTGAAATGACTAACTTCAGGTTGTTAAGTTATTTTCTGGGCATAGAAGTGAAGCAAATAGAAAATGATATTTTTATTTGTTAAGAAAGGTATGTAGAAGACATTTTGTAGAGGTTTAATATGTAGAACAACAAGCCTGCACCAACTCCAACTGTCATGGTGTTGAAGTTAAGAAAAAAGATTCTAGCAACAATGTCAATCCGACATTATACAAAAGTATTGTGGCCAACTTGATGTATTTCACTGCCACTAGGCCTGATATAATGTATGTAGTAATCTTGGTGTCGAGGTTCATGGAGACACCCAAGGCGACACATTGGAAAGAATATAAAAGGATTTTAAGGTATGTCAATGGGAAAAAACAAAATGGTATTTTGTACTCTGCAACAAATCGTTTTAGGCTAGTTGCTTACACTGACAATGATTGGGTAGGAAGTGTCGATGAAAGAAAGAGCACATCAGGATATGTTTCCCATTTAGGTTTTGGAGCCATTTCATTAACATCCAAGAAGCAACCAATAGTGTCACTGTCAACAACATAAGTTGAATATGTCACTGCAACAACAACAATGTGTCAAGAAGTTTGGATGAGAAGGATGTTGAGGGTTATTTTCCACGACCAAGAGGGAACAATAATTATTTTTTGTGACAACACTTCCACAATTGAATTGTCAAATAATTTTGTTTTTCACAAGAGGACCAAGCATATTGATGCTAAATATCATTTTTTAGAGATGATTAACAATGGTGAAATTATGTTGCAGCACTGTACATCAGAAAAACATTTTTCCAATATTTTTAGAAAGATATTGGCACGTGAAAATTTTGTTTATCTCAGAGATTGTTTGGGCATTGTCAATGGCAGTAGTTGTGATTAAGGTGGAATGTTGGAAAATTAATCCCAAACACCACATTAATTAGACTAACAGAAACCATATGTGTGGTACACCTCAATTGCAGGTTGCAATTTTGTTTGTAGGTTGAAGGACTCAAGTTCTGATAAGAAGTACAAACCAGCCATTCTACATAATTAAAGAACTTAATGAAGGGTTAATAAATATGTATGGGTAAACATTTACTGCACAAATATTACTTACAATTCGGAACCTCTGTAAGTTAAAACCACTCATTTTGTATAATCTCCCATCGTATGTTTTAAATATTTACTCTCACATGTATTAATGAGTCAAAGTTGTATGTTTTGATAAATATGAATGTAAAAATTATTTTCATAAGTAAGTAGAGTCGAGTGTGTAAGTCTAAGAGGTAGAGAGGAGAAAAACATGGAGCAAATATTGGTGGGCAGGTGAAAACAATTAATTACAAGTTTTAGAGGGAGTTACTCTTCAACCCCTGGTGAAGCGTAAAACATAGTAAGACTTATTTTTGTTTTACTTGGAGCTGCAACCTCCAAATTTATCATGTGAGTATATTTTCATATGTTTTGAAATATAATCCAAAGTATGTTTTTTTGTGACTTGGTTTTAAAATTTCACGACTAGATTTACCGCAACCATTTTGTTTTACTATGTTTTGTCGTTAGTAATTTTTTTTTTTTTTTAATTAAGCCTCCATCCAGTTGTGATTTGCTTGCCACAACTAGAGATTTGACCTCTGCAACTGATTTATTGAGAATGTCACGTACCTCCTTGACACCATATTAAAAACCACATACTATTGGTAGATACCTCCTTGACACAATATTAAAAACCACATATTATGTCCTTCAATAAATTTGGCTTGGATTATATGAAATAGTTGTCACATGCATCTATATATAGTCATCTCATAAACCAAGTTAACAGAAGAAATTCTATACATCACATCGCAAAGGAAAGAATCAATCATGATCATTCAAGATCCTGCATTCGAGTTTCTTTCCTTTGAGGATTCAACACAAGAATTAATGGAGACAATGTCATAAATACACTATAGCTAGCTTTTCCATATAACATGTTCAGAGTCCTACTATCACAGTTGAAAGTATCATTGACATATATCTTATGCAATACGAATCATAATGAATAAATAGTTAAGACAACCTTTAGTGGATGCAATTCATGGTGCAAAAGGCCTAGCATGAATAATTTGAACCATTGTCTATATGATGGAAACCTTAAAAACATAATTATTCATCATACCTATTTGTCTCATGCATCATTATTCAATCATCCTCCTAGACAAGGATCACACATGCATCTATACATATATGTTGAGAGAATTCGAGTATATACAAGGTAAGGAATAACATACAGTACATCCCATGCAATGGAATCTGACAAGAGAAATGGAAATAATGTCACTTGGAAACCAAATACAACCACCCAACCTAGAACCAACTTCCTCCAATTCACCCCTGAGATGAGAGTTCTTGCCATGGATAAACTGCTTCTTGTTGATCTCTTCGATGTGTATTTAATACCCTCTTTGATGATATGGTTTCCTTTAGCAGCATCCCAGTTTTACAGATCTTTTTTATCCATTTCTTAGGCTTTTCCCAGAAAAGTTCACCTTTATCTCCTATGAGGCTCTTCCTCGTATAAACTGCCCCTTCTCTCCTACAAGTATTTTATGTTTTTCTTAACTTAGAATTTTTCTCTACCTAAGTAGCATAATGGATATTTATCTCCAATCCATTAAGCTTATCTATAATTGGATCTAGAAATATTATCATGAGAGAATTATCCCTTGCCATTCACCAATGAGATTTGGCAAGAATCTCATCTCTTCGTGTCTGGTTTTTCCAAGTGATTAAATTATTTTATTTATTTAATTATAAAGTATTTAATTGTTACATATCAGCCTTAGCTTTTCTAATCTTAGGTTAGCCAAGTTTTACATACAATGGAGGGGTGTTACATACTCCCCCTTAAATTTACACCGTCCTCGATGTATTTCTACATCTTATAATATTTTTTTAAACTATAATGATTGTATTAATTATTTAAAACTATTTGGGTCGCAACCAAAACAACCATCAATACAATATTTAGGATTCCTTTTAGTTACAACTCTCCTTTTCCTTACATAGATGTAGATTTACTCTATATTACGGCATCATGTTCCATGTTGGTTCTTCATCATTCTTGCTTAAGGTTACTTGTGGCAGGAGGCATGCCAAGTTTGTTTTTGCATCTGCTTCCTTATTTGAGCCACGTAGAATATGGAAAGGGAGATAGGAAGAGAAGTCTTGGAGCACATATCTTGGCCTTTGAAGTGTCTTGTTGAGCACCGCATTGTTGAAGTGGTCCTCTGATATTAATATATTTATCAAAATTTCTGAGTCCCTAAAGACTTGTATTTCCTTAATGCCTTTTTCACGTGCTATCTAACAGGGTTTTAGCAACCGAAGAATTTCTGCCTAGTTGTTGGTTCTTTGTCCAAGTCCCTGACTGAAGCTAGCTTCACGAATACCCTCTGGATCACTCCACCTGCTCTTGTTGTCCCTAGATTGCCTATAGAGGCACCATAAAAAATGATTGTTGTTTTACCCTGTTTCCTCCACCAAGCTTGAAAATATGCACCTGTTTCTCGTAGTCTCCATACAAGAGGTTTATTGGGACAAGTGGTGTTGTTTATCTTGTCTCGAAATATATAAGTTCCCATCCATTTTTTTTCTTCCGAGAGAAGCATGAAATCATTTTTTGGGGACAGTTGGCCACAATCTCAAGGAGTAATGCTTTTTCTTTTGCTACCACCTTCAAAGGAGAGTTCAGAATGTTGTTGAAGATCTAGTCATTTTTGGTGAGCCATATTTTCCAGCAGACATATTTGGGTACTGCTTTCTAGATTCTATTCCATGCTATTTTTCTTTGGGTCATGTGGGGATAACTCATTCTCTAGGTGCTAAAAAGGTTAGCAACTTTGACTTGCGTGGGGATGAGACATTAAGGCCTTGAAGGATGCAATCCCAGACTTCTTTAGCAAAAGAGCAGTCCACAAACACATGCTCCATGGTTTCCTGGGCTTTGCAGCAGAGAGAACACCGATGTGGCCCATGAATACCTCTTTTAGTCAGATTGTCACCAATTAGCACTTTCGAATGTATTAATACCCAGGTGAAGAAATTTATTTTGGGGAGACTAAGAGGGTCCCAGACTTGTTTCCACACAGATGCAGTATGGCTCAAAGCTTCTTGTCGTTGAAGAGAGGAAAATCCATGCATTGCATTGTAGATTCCAGTCTTTCCCCATCCCCACTTGTATGTCAAACGCATGTGAACCGGTTCCAGTCCGGTTAACACTTCTTCCAGTAGGGTCTTTTTACTACACATTTGATCTTGAACTCGAGGGATTTCCCGAGTTCACCATTTTCATTATTCATCCCATGTCAAGATATCTGCTAGGTTGAGGACTTCTTACTGAATGAGCCAGTTCCTGATTTCTTTGATTGCTTCATTTTTGGTCAAAGGCGACTATCCCATTTTGATGTCTTTCCAGAGCATCATGTTTTTTCCATTGCTAGGAACGTGATACAATTTCCTTTGGAAGAACTCTATCCCACGGCGGTAGAGATGCCATATCGATGTCCCTTTGATGTTGTTATCTATATGTATGTTCCTTAGCGATGAGCCTTTTAGATATTTTTTCCTTATGAATTGACTGACAGGGTGTTTGCTCTTTGAGAAGAGGGTCCAAAGTATTTTACCTCCAAGAGCTAGATTGGCACGGCCTCGGTCTCTTATTTGTAGGCCTCCTTCAGAGATGGGGCGTTTAGCTGTATCCCAATCCACTAGATGGAATTTTCTTTGGTTTCCTCTTCCTCCTCTCCATAAAAAATCCCTGATAAGTTTGTAGATCTGTTCCATGATCTTCTTTGGAGCCAGAAGAAAGGAATCGTAATAAATAAGCAGGGAGGATAGTACAAATTTTATAAGGATGAGTTTTCCAATATTAGTGAGCCATTGACCTCCCCATGCTATAATCTTGGACTTAATGTTTCTTATTACCTCTTTCCACAACAACAATTTGTTAGGGCCCAAGGTTATTTTTAACCTAAGATATTTGTTTTTATCCCAAGAAGCCTAAGGAGAGGGCTATTCTCTGATTTTCTTGTTGATCCACATGCCACCCGTATAGTGCACTTTTCCTTTTATTTATAAGAGCTCCTGATATGCTGCACAATTTTTGAAGAATTCCACTGTAAACTTTGGCTATCTTGATCGAAGCTCCACCAAAAACAAGATTTTCATTTGCAAATAGTGTGTGATTGAGAGGCTCTAGCTCTTTCATCAACCTGACTCTTGGATCTATCCTTGCTTCCTTTTCAACTATCAGTTTTCTACTTAGCGAGTATGCCATCAAAATTGTTAGGCCCCTATACTACTAGTGTAACCCTTATTGTTATTAGTACAACCCACTTATTATATTGATGTACCCACATAGTGCCCATATTGTTACTATTGTACCCCATATAAGACCACTAATGTTACTATTGTGGCTTCATATTATTATTGTTAGGTCGGCTGGTTATATTGTGACTCCTATATGACCTCCTATATATAGAAAGGAGGTTTTGTCATTTGAATCATCCAAGAATTGTTCATTTATGTAATGTAAAGAGGTTACACCTCGAAGAGGCTGATTCTAAGGCGTTTGATCTATCTTTTTCTATCTTTTCTTGAGCTGGTTTCATAACATTTGGTATCAGAGCTTTGGATTCTAGGGTTTCGCTGCTCCAAACAAGTCATCGTGGCAGTTTTGCTATAACTTGTTTTCTGCGACGTTTCAGAAGTCGCAAAAAAAACCCATTTGAGAAGAATTGATGTGGAACGTTGGGTCCGAATTTCAGAGCTTTTTGCGAGATATTTTCGAAGATATGATCTGAGGAAGTTGGCCTTTGTGCAGACTCCTAAATTACACTCAAAACAGGTAACCTGGGGAAAATCGTCATAACTTTCTTTCTGAGCATCGGATTGAAATTTTGTAAGAATGCACAGAAAGAGGACAGACTATAGTTTTCATTATATTTTTCAGAGTCAAAGGTTGAAACAGTGACCCGTGGCACTTCATACAAGTTTGCTCTACTGAACTAGTCTATAATCAGGTCACTGCAGGAGATTGTGCATAACTATTTCTTGGAGAATCCAATTTGGATAAGACTAGTGGAATTGGAAAGAGGACATAGAAGGCTACTACAGGTCACAAGTTCAGAACTGGATGATTTGAAATTGCGGAGATACATCAGATACAATATCTGGCTTCTACAAAGTAAAAAAAAAAGGTGTGTAGTTTTTTTTAATTTTTGCATAAGTTTTGTTTGAAGGAATTCAAAGGGCATAGTAAAGCATTATTATCGGTAACTGATGCCCCGAGGAAAGAAAATGCAAACACCTAGTAAGGAACCTGAAATCTCTAGCATAACTCATGAAGAAGAAGAGGAAGAAATGCTACATGATATATCAAAATTACAAGACCAAGTGCAAAAAAATGTCAGCCTCACAAAAGCTAACAGAAGCTAAGATAAATGGCATGGAATCTAAGATAAAGGGCGTGGAAGCTAAGATGGATGATTGGAAGACAGATGAAGACATACATGGATGATTTGAAGACACATTTGAAGACAGACATGGATGAATTGAAGATAAATATGAATAAGTTGCTACAAGAAATGGTCACTAAGGGTGAAAGAGTAGTAAAGGAAACTCATGATGAGAACAAAAGAAATGTTAATCATGATTCCATGACTCTAATGTGGGATCGAAGACCCATCATATTCCAAAAATAGATATGAGGAAGTTTGATGGAAAGGATCTCGCAACATGGATATTACAGATGGAGCAATTTTTTGATCTAAATAATGTGCAAAACACACAAAAGGTACGTATGGCAACTTTATATTTGGAACCAAATCAGTTTGTATGGTATGAATGGCTTGGCTCTCGTAAAAAATTTATCACTTGGGAAATTTTTACGGAATAATTGATAGCACATTATGAGGATACAAAAAGAAACACTTTTTTTAGCCAATTGATAAGTCTCAAACAAAAGGGTTCAATAATGGAGCACATTGAGGAGTTCCAAAAAATTGAACATAAGGATAAGATAAGAGGAGCATAGGATTGATGTGTTTATAGGGTCTTTAAAGGATAATATCCAACATGATGTTTGCCTTTGGGAACTTGATTCATTAGAGAAGGCATTCAGGTTAGCAAGAAAAATGGAAAGCAAAATTATGGCAACCAAGAAGCATACCACTCACAACTATAAAGATGGAAGTGTTGTCCCTAGTCTTCCACAACCTATAGGTTGACACCACAACAATTGGAAGAAAAAAGAGCAAAAGGGCTTTGTTACAGTTGTGATAGTAAATACACTAAAAGTCATAAGTGTGCTGAGAAGAAATTATTCTACATAGATTGTGAAGAGGAAGAAGAAAATGAGCAAGAAAAGTCAAAAGAAGAGGATATACTCTAGGAACAAAGCCTAGATGAAGAACAAATGAATCCGACGATATC
>APFE030862771.1:0-12023 GCA_000404065.3 Pinus taeda | reverse complement strand
GATCAATTTCATGAGTGGAGCATATTCATCTTTCAAATATCTTAATGGAAAGACTCTTTGGAGCTGCCTCAAGAAACTGGCCTTAATGTAAGGCTCATAATGCTGCCTATCCACCTTCTGTTTCTTATGCCACTGTTCTCCAACATTCAGTATGCCAGTTGCTAATGAGACAGTTTCGGGTGTCAGTGTGAAGGTGACCCCGGCCAAGATAGAGTGATCTCCATGTAGGTGAAGCACAAAAAGACGGGCCAACTCATGATGAAATCTAACATTAGCCACCCTTTGACAAAATTGAAAACATGATAGATGCTGGAAACATGACATGGAAAGAGGGCAGGCCTGCAATTCAGTGAGGGTGGTTGGCTCATCCCTAACATGTTTGCCACTTTTGTGATGTCTTCGGGGAGCCGGTTCTTCCGAGGATGAATCACTTTTGGTTTCCATCTCATACTCCGATGAATGCTCAGATGCCATGACTGTTGTATATGGACTGTGCTTGGGTGGCCTTTGATGATGGTATGAAACTGTGTGTTTGATATGATTTTTTCCACCAAGGGGAACAATACAAAAGGGAGTGTTAGGAGGGGAATAATATGATGGGATTAGGGGTTATGGGGGGGAAATTTGTTTAGGGACATGTATGGGGGTTTAGGGATTTTATAAGGTAGGGTTTTGGGGTTTTATAGTTGGCAATGAGTGGAGGGGATAGGGAGTAAAGGTTTAGTATTGTTTTAGGGTAGGGAAAATAGGGAAAAATGGGATATGGGGGAAGGGAACAATGAAAAGGAGTGAAAAAATGAGAGGTGAAAGAGGAGCCTTGGCATCAACACAACAAGTTTTCAACCCTAGAGCAATGGCTTTGATGTTTTCAAGAGGTAGGGTTTTGGCGTTTTTTATTGCAATTATACATAGCCATGAACCACCATATGTTCCCAAAATTTGATGAGCAAGCCAAGATATAGACCCTACCTGTCGATTTGAAAGGTTTCAAAGAGATTTGTTGCAAGTTTGGCACAAATCCGGGCCTTTGTGGGTGTGCGTCACGCAGCAAACTCAGTGCGCCGCGCTCGGTATATGCGTCGCGCCTGTGTTAACTTTACACTGTGGGGTCGCGCTCTATGCGCCGTGCTTTTTATATGCGCCGCGCCCCTCTGTGTGTGAGCCGCGCTCCTGAAAACGACTCCAAACTCACTCTAAACTGTGCTTGCACTCTCACACTCACTTTGTTATGTTTCTCTTTACCTTGGTATGCTCAATGCCTTTGTTTGCTTTTGAAAATCCTTTATAAAGACATCAGGAGTCATGGCTTTGATTTTTGCTTCTCCAAAACCCATTTTGCTAATGTTTTGTTTTGACACTTTTCACTGATTTAAAGCAACACCGAATTTCACTTTTCCCTTTGAATTTTTAGCTAAAATAATGAAAATTTTTGGCACTTTTGCAGGGGTCGCATGACATGGCGTTTGGCCAAGGAAACCATGACTGCACCTAAAGAAATCAACTGGAGACTTTTTTGAAAATTATCACAAATGACACATTGTTTGACTTTTCTTCAAAACAAAGTTTTGAAGAACAGACGTAATCTGTCAACATGATGATGAAAATCTCTTAATCATAACTTTGTAAGGGCCTCCCTCTGGCCTGCATGGCTTAATTGGTCATGTTTGAAGACCAAATTGACTAATCCCTAGACCTAATGACTGAAAATGACTCTCGTCCATTAAAAACAATCGAACATTGACTGTCATGGACTTTAGTGAACATTGACAAAAGACCTAAGCCAGCAGGTGCCAGACATGAGGGGAAATGACTAACACGACCTTCTCCGTCAGATTATGGCATGCCCCTAGCAGAATGCAGCTGAGTGAATGGAGTGGGACTCCTAAAAATGAAATGCAGAAAGAGTTTTGATCTCTGATGGAGGACTGACAAGACCGACTCTAACACAAAGGACACATTCCCTTCCTTTTTGTTCAGTGAGACAAACTTCCTTCTGTCTCCTGTCATGTGTCTAGAGCACCCACTATCTACAAATCACTGGTTTTCATTATTTTGAGCATATACAGCCAGGCCGCATTTGTCCATGTTGGAGTTCTTGCTACACGTCTTTTTTCCTTTGAGTGGGCAGTCTTGTTCATAGTTTCCATTATTGTAGCAGAAAGAGCAAATCAGAGCAAATTTGGTCAAGGGATCAAAGGAATTGAACGTTTTGATTTGTCCCTGCCTTTTGGGGGCATATGAGTTGATTATTCAGTCCCTTAAATTTATTTTTTCGCTTCTACGAGCCATACCATGTCTGGCTTGATGACCGAAGTTTTTACAGTGAAAGCAGTGTCCAAGAAACATGGTTTTGTACTTGTTGAAGCAACCATGATTTGAGTTGATTTCCATCCTGGGAATTACTTCTCCCTCGTTCTTGGGATTTGCGATGGGCCCTTGGTGGAGTGCAGATTTGTATTCGTTGTAGTGTCCACGATTCGACTCCACATTCTTCTTTGGAGTAATTCTCTCTTTATTCTTGAGATCGAGGATGCACTTTTGATAACATACTTTTTCATCTTTTGGATTGCAGGAAAGTGCATCAGCATAGCTTTTCGCACTATTCTTAGTGCTTGAGGATTCTCCTTTGAAACCTATTCCAGACTTGTCATGTTGAGGTTATTGATTTTTCATAATAGTCTCAAGTATTTGAGAGCTTTTACAACCCTTTTTAATTTGCTCCAACTCCTTTCTCAAAGACACTATTTCGGCCTCCCGTTCTTCACAAGTCTCTTCTTTTTCTTTAAGCTTTGATTCCAAGAGATCTTCTCTCCTTTTTATTTCCTAGTTTTCCACTTTGAGAGAAATGATTTTGTTCCGTAGTTTCTCATTTTCTTCAATGGCACTTATTAACAGTTCATCTACATTTCCTTCCAGCCCTGAGTCATCGTCATCTGCGAGTGCCATGAATAATGCTTCTTTGCTTTCATCATGATCACTTTCCTCATCTGATTTCTTTTTTATGACCATAAACTCATCCTCATCAGACTCGTCTTGCTTGGAGAAGAAGTTTTTCTTATTGAACCCTTTCTTTTTATGTGCCATTCTTTTATAATTTCCTTCATCATCACTGTCATGTTTATGAGGAAATTTTGCTGCATAATGACCTATTTTACCACATTTAAAACAGATAAGAGGATACTTGCCTTTAAGCTTAGATCCTCTCTTCAGCTTTCGTACAAATTGAGCCAATTCGGATTCCACATATGACTCATCACTACAGTCATTCCTTTCTTTCCCTTTCTTTGACTTTGAGGCCTTGAATGTTCCATCCTTGGAGCTTGGGCCACCTTTCCTCATTTCATAGGCAGTGAGAATTCCATTGAGTTCATCCATTTTGAGGGTATCTATATCCTTTGCTTCTTCTATAGCGCTTATTTTGGAGTCAAATATGTCTAGAAGAGACCTTAACACCTTTTGAAAAATGGTACTTTCTTCAATTTTTTCATCCAATCCTTTTAGGGAATTTGCCACTTCAGTTACTCGGAGGAGGTATGCTGCAATGTCTTCTTCATCTTCCATCCTCAAAATTTCAAATTGTCTTCTGTGAGTTTGAAGCTTTTCCTTTTTTACTTTTGAGTCTCCATCGTACAAGCTAACTAGCTTCTCCCACATTTCTTTGGCAGATGTACAGTGCATGATTTTTGTAAACTCGGAATCAGTGATTCCACTGGTGATGGAGTTCATGGCTTTGCATTTGCGATGTAGGATTTCCTCTCGTCTTTGTTTGTTGGAAGAGTGGTAGTCGTTTTGTATTCATTTTGAACAAAATGCTAGACTTCAGGTACAAGAAACATTAAGTAGTAGGCCATTCTTTTCTTCCAGAAGCCAAAGTTAGTGCCATCGAACAAAGGAGGTCTTCATGATGCTTCGTGATTTCTCATCATGGCTGCGGATCCTTCTTCAAGGTGTTAGTCTAGTATGAAGAAACTTGGCTCTAATACCACTTATTGGAAATACTGAGAGGGGGGTGAATCAGTATTTCTTATAAGAATTTTTTTTAATTGTTCTAGTGATAGCCAAAACATATATAGATATGTATATGTATACACAAAATACAGAAATCAACAACCGGAATTAATGCTTTTATTAACACTCAAGACAGTGCAATGAAACAAATACAATATAAGTATAAATCTGATTGTGAATAGTTGCCAAGCTCCAACTTGGACTTCAATGAGGCTCCAACCTCCAGAGCACCAACTCTGTTTTGCAGTGGTTCTCCACTTAGGATCACCTACCCCTAATGACTTTAGTCTTGTTCAGTTCTGAGGCTCCAACCTCTTGGGCTCCAACCCAACCTTGGTATAAACTATTATGCTGCTACACTCTATTCAGCTGAGGTTCACTCATTCCTACTTTCCTTCCTCTGCTGCTTCTGTTGCCTCACACTCTGGTTCTTCACCACAACCACCACCCCAATAGTTCTATGTTTTTATTGTTTTATACATTCCCATGCCTTTGTCCATTCGTTTCCGCTTACACCACCTCTTAGGCTTCCTCCTCGGTCGCTACGGCTTCCTCTGCGCTGTGCAAGTTCACTGACTTTCTGAGGACACGTAGATTCATTTGAGAGGTCCAAAACTCCACGGAGAACACATCTCACTGGTTACGACTGTAACAGCGCTCCTTTAACAATCATTGTGGGCATGCACAGAGTTCTGCTTCATTTAATGGATTGCCACGTCCAATCGCAATCAATATCACCATGAATCACCCCATTTACCTGATGTTCAGCCTATTCCTGTATCGAGTCCATGCCTAAATCGCAATCAGCAATTCGTGACTCTCAGGGGTCCTTTATATATCGGACCCATGACTCCTCCGATGGTCGATGGCCAATCCTCCATTGCTCCGATGGATCGGACGCGATATGGTATTAAGAAGAAGTTGATAACCCCTTCGGGTCCGTGTGTAATCGCAATCTCAGTTTATAGCGCCATCCCTTTATAACTTGCAATGGATCACTTCTGACATGGTGAACGTGATATAGCATTGAGTCTAACTGTAATGTAGTGGCGGGTCCACATACATTCATCGCAATCGAAGGTTGCCCTTGGCGGAGCTCCGATGTGATATCGTTATCGGCGATCGCAAGTTGCACAGGCTCACGGCTTGACGTTAACACAGACCACTCCATTTTTTGCGATGCGATATTAGGTGTCAAACCCAACATGACTCACATATCCTGTGTAATAAATTTCAAGTCCGGTTTCCGCCTCCGATAGGTAACGGTATATATATACGTGAGTTTTGGCCTCCGATAGTGTATTGTCGGGGATGCATAGTTTGCCCATCAATAGTGCTAAGGCCACTCCCGATAGTGTTTATATATATATATTGCTCCTCTTATGAAACTTACTCTTGGCATATGCGATATGCGATAGCTCTACTCCTCTGATAGAGTATTCATTTGGCATTGTCGCTCCGATAGCTGTTACCTGCATGCATATAAGCTCTCCGATGACTTATTTGCATGCCTCCATTGGCTCTGTCTACTCTTTGAATATTGCCATATTGACATCAATGACAATCTGTGTCCAACAATCTCCCCCTTTGTTATTGATGGCAATATTCCTATGCTCTCTCTCCCCCTTTGACATCAATGGCAAAGGAATGCATACGAACTCCCCCTGTCAACCTGCTCCCCCCGTCCTGTTACATCCTTATGAATGAAGTTGAGTGATGATAAAGAAATAACTCCCATCTTTTGATGCAAATGTTCGAATGCTTCTCGAGGAAGACGTTTTGTGAAAATATCAGCTATCTACTCCTTAGTACTAATATATTTCAGGACGATGTTTCGTTCAGCGACTTGCTCACGGAGAAAATGATACTTGATTGGTATGTGTTTGGTTCTTCAGTGCATCACTGGATTTTTGCTGAGACTGATAGCACTTGTGATGTCACAATAGACAGTAATTGGTTGATCTGTACATATGTCGAGATCTTTTAGAGCTTCCTTCATCCATAGTATCTGAGAACAACAGTCTGCTGCAGCAATATACTCGGCTTCGGCTGTGGATAATGATATGGATGATTGTTTTTTGCTGAGCCAAGATACCAAACAGTCTCCTAGGAAGAATGCATTTCCACTACTACTTTTTCGATTATCTATACTTCCAACCCAATCAGCATCAGTGTATGCAGTGATAGTCAGTGTTGAGTTCTTTGGGTACCAAAGACCGAAATCAGGAGTTCCCTTCAGATATCTGAGAATTCTTTTTACAGCGAATAAATGGGATTGTTTGGGAGCAGATTGAAACCTTCCCACCATTCATACTGCTTGCATTATGTCTGGTCGTGTAGCTGTTAAGTAAGGGCTCCAATCATTGACCTATAATGAGTTGCATCTAGTAGAGGGGAGTCATCATCTTTGCTCAGTTTGCAGTTTGTGGTCATAGGTGTGCTCATGGGTGCACAGTCCTCCATTCCATATTTTTGAGTATGTCTTTTAGATATTTGGTTTGAGATATACACAACCCTGCTCTAGTTTGAGATACTTGAAGTCCAAGGAAGTGGGACAGCTCTCCTATCATTGACATCTCAAACTCTTTTGACATGCCTTGAGAAAATTCATGGCTCATTTCATCATTATTACTAGCAAAAATCAGCATCAACATAAACAAGAGCAACTAGTAATTCACCTTCATCTATCTTTATGTATAGATTACTTCCAGCCACACCCTTTTTTAAGCCTTGTTGTTGTAGGTAGTGATCCAATCTTGCATACCAAGCTCTAGTAGCTTGTTTCAACCCATATAAAGCCTTTTTCAACTAACAGACTAAGTCCTTTCCTGTTGTTAGATCAATACCTTCTCTCTGCTCCATGCAGGCTTCCCCCTTGAGTTCCCCATTTAGAAATGTTGATTTCACGTCCATTTGATAGATTTTGAATCCTTTTGAGCAAGCAAATGCCAAGAACATCCTGATAGCTTCCATATGGGCCACTAGAGCAAATGTCTCTTCAAAGTCAATTCCTTCATTTTGTGAATAGCCTTTGCAAACAAGTCTTGCCTTGTTTCTGATAACCTGTCCTTCCTAATTCATTTTATTTTTGAACACCCATTTGGTTCCTATTATGTTTTTGTCCTTTGGACAAGGTACCAGCTCCCATGTCTTGTTCTTCTCAATTTGGGACATTTTTTGTTCCATGGCTTTTACCCAATGAGGATCCTTACTTGCTTCTGCAAATGTTTCTGGTTCTATCATAGATAGGAGGGCAATGAATTTTCTCTTGGTTGTGATTATTATCCTTCTTCGGGTCTACACACCTTCATCTCTATCACCAATAATCTGCTCTTCTGAATGATGTCTTTGGACATACTTCATCTTTGAAGGGGTATTAGGTGGTTCTCTTTCCTCTTCTTCTTCTTCTTCTTCCTCATCTATTTCTTCTTCTTTAGGTTCTTCTTCTTCAATGAGAGTGTCATCTTCAGCTTCTTCAATTTCCTTTTCTGGAAGATCTTTATCAAATTTTACATCAATTTTTTCCACTATTTTCTTCAGTCGATAATTGTAGCACTTGTAAGCCTTGCTCCGTGTTGAGTATCCAAGAAATATCCCTTCATTAACCCGAGAATCAAACTTTCCGAGTGAGCCATCATTTATTTTTACGAAGCACTTGCTTCCAAAGATCTTGAAGCACTTCACCGATGCAGGTCTTCCTTTCCATAGCTCATAAGGAGTTTTTTAATTGAGTTTGATTCAGTGTATAGACAGTTGTCCCTACTGCTTCTCTCCAGAATTTAGGTTGTAAGTCTGTTGCTAATAGCATACTTCTTGCCATTTCTTGGATTGTTCGGTTTCTTCTTTCAACTACCCCATTTTGCTGAGGCGTTCTAGCAGCCGAGAATTCCCTTTTAATTCCATGAATATTACAGAACTCACTAAATTCGTTTGATGTGAATTCTCCCCCTCGGTCTATTCTGAGGCACTTAATTTTTGAATCTTTTTCATTTTCTACAAGGGCTTTTAGATTCTTAAAACACTCAAAGGTTTCAAATTTATACTTTATGAAATATATCCACATCATTCTAGTATAATCATCAACAAATAACACAAAGTACCTTTCTCCTTGGAGTGCTTGATTTCTAGTTGGCCCACACGCATCAGCATGGGTAATCTCCAAGGGCTTCGATGTAGAGAGCTCCTTTGTCTTATGGTTGATTCTGGTTTGCTTTCCATGTTGACATGGACCACATACTACTTGATTTGGTTTGAACAACCTTGGGATGTCTCGTACAACTTTGATCTTGCTAATATTGATCAAATTTTCGAAGCTTGTATGTCCAAGTCACTTGTGCCACAACCAACTCTCATCTATCTGACTCAAGTAGCATTTATTTTCTTGAATCTTGTTCAGAATGTAAATGTTGTCTGATGTTCTCACCCCTTTTGCCACAAGTTTCCCTGAGGCAGAGTTCCTTATTTCACAGTCTTTGGTGCTGAAAACAACCTTATGTCCCTGATCACAGATTTGGCTGACACTCAGGAGGTTGTGTTTGAGTCCGTCAACCAGCAGAGCATCTTGAGCTTTTCCTTTTCCATTGATCAAAGTAACTGTTCCTTTTCCTGCAATTCTGTCAGATCCGCTTCCAAAGGACACATTCCCTTCCTTTTTACTCAGTGAGACAAACTTCCTTCTGTCTCCCGTCATGTGTCTGGAGCACCCACTATCTACAAACCACTGGTTTCCATTATTTTGAGCATATAGAGCCAGGCCGCATTTGTCCATGATGGAGTTCTTGCTACTAGTCTTTCTTCCTTTGAGTGGGCAGTCTTGTTCGTAGTGTCCATTATTGTAGCAGAAAGAGCAAATCAGATCAAATTTGGTCAAGGGATCAAATGAATTGAAGGTTTTGATTTGTCCCTACCTTTTGGGGGCATATGAGTTAATTATTCGGTCCTTTAGCTTTGTCTTTTCACTTTTGCGAGCCATACAATGTCTGGCTTGATGACCGAAGTTTTTACAGTGAAAGCAGTGTCCAAGAAGGATGGTTTTGTATTTGTTGAAGCAACCACGGTTTGAGTCAATTTCCTTCCTGGGAATTACTCCTCCCTCGTTCTTTGGATTTGCGATGGGCCCTTGGTGGAGTACAGGTTTGTATTTGATGTAGTGTCCATGATTCGACTCCACATTCTTCTTTGGAGTAATTCTATCTTCATTCTTGGGATCTGGGATGCACTTTTGATAACATACTTTTTCATCTTTTGGATTGTAGAAAAGTGCATCAGCATAGCTTTTCGCACTATTCTTAGTGCTTGAGGATTCTCCTTTGAAACCTATTCCAGACTTGTCATGTTGAGGTTTTTGATTTTTCGGAATAGCCTCAAGTATTTGAGAGCTTTTACAACCCTTTTTAAGTTACTCCAACTCCTTTCTTAGAGACACTATTTCGGCCTCATGTTCTTCACAAGTCTCTTCTTTTTCTTTAAGCTTTGCTTCCAAGAGATCTTCTCTCCTTCTTGTTTCCGCGTTTCCCACTTTGAGAGAAATGATTTTGTTCTGTAGTTTCTCATTTTCTTCAATGGCGCTTATTAACAGTTCATCTACATTTCCTTCTAGCCCTGAGTCATCATCATCTGCGAGTGCCATGAAAAATGTTTATTGGCTTTCATCATGATCACTTTCCTCATCTGATTTCCTTTTGATGACCATAAACTCATCCTCATCAGACTCATCTTGCTTGGAGAAGAAGTTTTTCCTATTGAACCCTTTCTTTTTGTGTGCCATTCTTTTAGAATTTCATTCATCATCATTGTCATGTTTATGAGGACATCTTGCTTCATAATGACCTATTTTACCACATTTAAAACAGATAAGAGGATACTTGCCTTTAAGCTTAGATCCTCTCTTCAGCTTTCATACAAATTGAGCCAATTCGGATTCCACATCTGACTCATCACTACAATCATTCCTTTCTTTCCCCTTCTTTGACTTTGAGGCCTTGAATGCTGCATCTTTGGAGCTTGGGCCACCTTTCCTCATTTCATAGGTAGTGAGAATTCCATGGAGTTCATCCTTTTTTAGGGTATCTAGATCCTTTGCTTCTTCTATAGTGCTTATTTTGGAGTCAAACCTATCTGGAAAAGACCTTAATACCTTCTGAACAATGGTACTTTCTTCAATTTTTTCGTCCAATCCTTTCAGGGAATTTACCACTTCAGCTACTCGGAGGAGGTATGCTGCAATATCTTCTTCATCTTCCATCCTCAAACTTTCAAATTGTCTTCTGTGAGTTTGAAGCTTTGCCTTTTTTACTTTTGAGTCTCCATTGTACAAGCCAACTAGCTTCTCCCACATTTCTTTGGTAGAGGTACGGTGCATGACTTTTGTAAACTCAAAATCAGTGATTCCACTAGTGATGGAGTTCGTGGCCTTTGCATTTGCGATGTAGGATTTCCTCTCGTCTAGGTCTGTTGGAAGAGTGGAAGTCGTTTTGTATTCATTTTGAACAAAATGCTAGACTTCAGGTCCAAGGGACATTAAGTAGTAGGTCATTCTTTTCTTCCAGAAACCAAAGTTAGTGCCATCGAACAAAGGAGGTCTTCCTGATGCTTCGTGATTTCTCATCATGACTGCAGATATTTCTTCAAGATGTTAGGCTAGTGTGAAGAAGCTGGCTCTGATACCAATTGTTGGAAATACTGAGAGGGGGGTGAATCAGTATTTCTTATTAATTTTTTTAATTGTTCTAGTGATTGCCAAAAACATATATAGATATGTATATGTATACACAGAACACAGAAATCAACAGCTGGAATTAATGCTTTTATTAAAACTCAAGACAGTGCAATGAAATAAATACAATATAAGTATAAATTTGATTGTGAATAGTTGCCAAGCTCCAACTTGGACTTTAGTGAGGCTCCAACCTCTAGAGCACCAACTCTGTTTTGCAGTGGTTCTACACTTAGGAGCACCTACCCCTAATGACTTCGGTCCTGTATAGTTCTGAGGCTCCAACCTCTTGGGCTCCAACCCAACCTAGGTATAAACTCGTATGCTCCTACACTCTGTTCAGCTGAGGTTATCTCACTCCTACTCTCCTGCCTTTGCTGCTTCTGCTGCCTCTACAACCTCTCTGCTTCTGCTGCCTCTTTTGCCTTTGCTGCTTCTACTACCTCACACTGTGGGTCTTCACCACAACAACAGCACCAACAGTTCTCTGTTTTTACTATTTTATACATTCCCATGCCTTTGTCCATTCGTTTTCGCTTACACTGCCTCTTAGGCTTCCTCGTCGGTCGTTGCGGCTTACTCTGCACTGTGCAAGTTCACTGACTTTCTAAGGACACGTAGATTCATTTGAGAGGTCAAAAACTCCACGGAGAACACATCTTACTGGTTATGACTGTAACAATGCTCCTTTAACAATGATTGTGGGCATGCACAGAGTTCTGCTTCATTTAATGGATTGCCACATCCAATCGCAATCAATATCGCCATGAATCACCCCATTTCCCTGACATTCAGCCTTATATTCCTATATTCGGTCCATGCTTAAATCGCAATCGACGATTCGTGACTCCCGGGGGTCCTTTATATATCAGACCCATGACTCTGTCGATGGCCGATGGCCAGCCCTCCACTGCTCCAATGAATTGGATGCGATATGGTATTAAGCAGCAGTTGATAACCCCTTCGGGTCTGTGTGTAATCACAATTGCAGTTTATAGCACCATCCCTTTATAGCTTGCAATGGATCACTTTCGACATGGCGGACGCGATATAGCATTGAGTCAAATTGTAATGTAGCAGCGGGTCCGCATACGTTCATCGCAATCGAGGGTTGCCCTTGGCAAAGGTCCGATGCGATATCGTTATCGGCTATTGAAGTCGCACAGGGTCAGGGCTTGACGTTAACGCTGACCACTCCCTTTTTGCGATGCGATATTAGGTGTCGGACCCGATATGACTCACCCCTCCCATGTAATAAATTTAAAGTCCGGTTTCCGCCTTCGATAGGTAACAATATATA
>APFE030862760.1:105072-146388 GCA_000404065.3 Pinus taeda | reverse complement strand
ATCTTAGTGTTTTTGGTTCCACGTGTTATACCATGATACCAAAGATACATAGAAACAAACTTGGTGCAAGAAGTCATAAGTGTATCTTCCTGGGGTGTTCAAACACCTCCAAAGCATACCATCTCTATGATGAAGTCAATAAAAATTTTGTTGTATCTAGAGATGTAATATTTCTTGAATCATCCAAAACTGACAATGTTGTTGAGAGGAAACTTGATCACTTGGATAGATTCACAAATGCAAAATCATTTCAAGAATCTGATAATCAGATTCCACATCTTGAAGCGGGGATTACTATACTAGATCAACCTGTGGAATCTTCTTCTGAATAACTCTCTCCCCCACATGAATCTCCAACAACGGATGATACTTTAAGTGATGTGATTGATATAATTGGGCAACTCAATCTTGATTTAGTCCCAACTCAATCAACAGAGCCGCGAGGACCATCTGAGAAAGGTCCCCTAAAGTGGCTGACAAAGACACTTGAAAGTGTTCATACTGATGAGGTTGGAAAGACATGAACTAGAAATTCAAACTAGCAAAATGGAGGTGATGTAGATGACTCTGATTCACCTATTGATATGGATGCTTCTTATGATTGTGAATTGAATTTGTCTACAAATTTTGAACCAACTTCCTTCAAATAACCTGCTTCTCATGATGAATGGAAATCAGTGATGCAAAAGGAGTATGATGCCCTAATAAAGAATGGCACTTGGAAGCTAGTTGATCCTCCATTAGGAACCAAACCAATTAACTGCAAGTGGGTCTACAAGAACAAGTATAAAGCATATGGCTCACATGACAAGCACAAAGCCAAGCTTGTGGCAAAAGGTTTTGCACATAAGGAAGGGGTCGATTATGAGGATACTTTTTCCCCCACAGCACAATGGGCTACCATCCACACAATCTTTTCCATAGTGGCTCAGAACGGTTGGAAAGTCCATCAAGTGGATGTAAAAACTACTTTCTTGAATGGAGATATAAAGAGAATGTTTTTATGTCCTAGCATGAAGGATTTGTTGTGAAAGGACATGAACATAAAGTATGCAAACTTGTGAAATCCTTGTATGGAATCAAACAAGCACCATGAGCTTAGAATGAAAAACTAACTGAGCATCTTCTGAAACTCAATTTCAAACATTATGATCTTGATGATGCAAATTTATTTGTCAAGAAAGTTGGCAAAATAGTTTTATATCTTGTGGTATATGTAGATGATCTTTTGATGATATGGAACAATGAAAGCTACATTGCATCCATAAAGAAGGAGTTGAGCAAATGTTTTGAAATCAATGATTTGGGCTATGTTCATTACTATCTTGGTATTGAAGTAACTCAACATCTGAAGTCCATAATTCTTTCTCAAAAGAAGTACATTGGAGATCTATTGAATAGGTTTGGCATGACAGAATGCAATCCTCTTACTACTCCAATGGAACAAAACTTAAAGCTGACATCCATTGAAGGAAAAGAACTTGAGGAAGCAACAAAGTATAGACAGCTTACAGGAAGTCTCAACTACCTAATTACTACTAGACCAGACATTTCATTTGTTGTTGGAATCCTCTCTAGGTTTATGCAAAAGCCTTGTGAGGGACATTGATCTGCTGTAAAAAGAGTTCTAAGGTACTTGAAGGGAACTCGAGACTTTGGAATCAAGTATACACAGGTGGACGACTTCAGCTTGATTTGATACTATGATTCAGACTTTGATGGAGACAGAGAAACGGGGGTATCTACTTCAAGCTATGCTATGAGTCTTGGATCAAGAGCTGTCTCCTGGATTTCATGCAAACAATCAGTTCTAGCAAATTCCACAACAGAAGAAGAATATGTGTCAGTAGCTAAGGCAAAAAAAGAAATTGTGTGGCTCACAAAAATTCTTGAAGATTTGCAGGTAAAGTAAGTACAATCGACTTCACTCATGATTGAAAATACCTCAACAATAAAGTTGGTCAAGAACAGAAAGTTCCATGATTGAACAAAGCACATCAATACTAAATATCATTTGATTTGACATATGTTGAGGCCAAAATAATCCATCTCTGCCATTGTTCCACTAATGAGAAAATTGCAGACATCCTCACCAAAGCACTTGGAAGAGAAAAGCTTGAAAGATTCAGAACAATGCTTGGACTCACCAACATCCCTTCAGATTAAGGGGGGGAATGTTGACACCTAATCCTTAGGATTGGGTTAATAAGTGTAACTGATGTAAATAAATAATGGAAAATATGAAGAGTCACCGGGAGATGAAAGGAACAGTCTCTCCCTCACGTATATAATAAAGACCAACCTAAATGAATAACATGAAATGAACACCCTTGCATGTGATCGACAACGCTTCTCACCCTATCTCCTCTACGACAGCTATTGTGTTGGTTTTAGAACCTATATGGGTGCAGTTTCATCAGTCTATGGATGTTCTGCCTCTTGTTGTACCTATTCTTGTTGCAACTCCATCTCTCATCTGTGTAGCTCCTATTCTTCCTTGAGTTGTTGCTTCAGCACCTGCAACTCCTCTATTTCTCCCTCTTCCTTCACATAATCCTCTTTTTGCAATGTTGTGTGATAACCTTAGTCTCCAAAGCTACTTTCATCACAAGTGGATTTTCTTGAACTTAAAACATTGCTCTGCCACTGTGCTCTCAATAGCCTTCCTCTTGTATTTATCCCATGGAGTTATGCTACCTTCTATTCTTTCCTATGGTGTTTCTCATTGTCATGTCACTGCCATTTCATCTTGATATCATTGTATATGAACAAATTGATGTCTTCATAAATAGGCAAGTTCATAGACACTTGACTGACTCCATCCCCAGTTGCAATCTCAATGGTGTCTTTGACTCTACTCTCCTGGAAGCCATTGTACCTGTGTTATTGGGAGGCATATGAACACTTGTGAAACGTGGAGACATAAGAACACTCATGACAAGCAATCTCTCAGTTGAAAACCAAAACAAACTAGAGGACCAACATGCAACATACCTTTGTGACTTTGTGTGAAGTTTGCGCAATTTTCACTGAGCGACTGGGACACTGACTACCAAAATTATGCAAGGCATAGTTCGAGCTATCGTGAGGCTAATTTATTATTGGAACTATGCAATGCAAAGTCTAGCCTGGCCTGCTGAGGATTGAAACTATGCAATACACAATTTCAGTCAACAGTGACATGCAAGCCAACAAACTACATTATGTAGTTTCTGGGGCCAACAAAGCATTGCCTCCTAGAATTGTGCAATGCAAGCCTGGATGTCATTTTCAAGCGATACTTGTACAATTTTTGGAGGGAAGGCAGAGCCTTCACTTCTAGAAATGTGCAATGATAGCTGGGCAAGGCAAGGATCGAGCCAAGGAAGCCTAGATCCGCTAACAAGCAACTAAAAACATGAGAAGTTTCAATGCATGGTGAAACTAAGTGTAAACAAGAGTGAGTGATCATGCATGCAAACAGTAAGTGCAATATTAAAAAAATGGAAAATATTCATGTGTGTGAAGCTATAAAAACAATGTTATGCATACAATAACAGTTATATGTAAACACAAACTGAAACAATGCTTCTACAAGCTAACATACATTAAAATGATAGTAAGAAATCATTTAAATCAAGCAAACAACACTTACACAAAGAGAAACACAAAAAGCGACAGAAACGCAGTGCAAGACATGAGAAGCAAACTTACCATGAAACACCTAAGATGAAAGTGTTGAAGACTCCTAGATGTGATGTAGGATGTCAAAGCTACAATATTGATGTGAAGAATGAGCTCTATATCATCTTATTCATAAGTTTCGATAAGATCGAGGTTATGATGCACATGCCACAAATCTAGGAAAATGTGGCACCTGGCGGGAGGTTTCTAAAACTATTTTTGAATGTAACCTCCAGTTGCTAAAAATAGATCTCGAAAATCTCGGGATGACTTTTGCATACTTCCCTTTTCTATTTCATGAAAAGCAGCCCATGCATGTAAATCATTTGTGCTTGGTCTCGGAGGAAATCAATCAACTTGAAGGCACATGTAATAGTCTACAAGACATAGAGAGGGATTTGGGCATTTTTGACTTGAACTCGGCTGGCTTTCTCATAGGGATTACACAATTTTTAGGGTCACCAAGTGACTTTTGCCCATAATTGTGCAATTTCTGGGCTAAGCTACAGTGTTGTGCCAGATTGCACAGTTTTCTCAGGGAAGCATCTCTGATTGCATTGTGAAATTTCTGAGCCCAATAAGCTGCCCAAAAAATTGGCGTAATTTCTAGAGGGAAGGTTGGTTCCCCTCCAAAATTGCACAAATTTCTAAGGGAACCCCTCATCCAACAACTAGGTTAAGTTCGGTATGGTAGCCTATAAGGGGATTGAATCCAACTAACATGCACAGGCTTGCAAGCCACTAAAAATCAAATGAAGCGTATGTACTTGACAGTGCAAGGCATGCTGCTAAGGATGGTTGGTAGGGAGGCTCCAAAAAAAAGCTAAAGAAAAATTATGGAGGGTCATTGAAGCCACTACAACACTTTCAAATATTGTTGAAAGGCATAAGAAGTATACTTGCTGATGTTATTAGTTATGAGAATGCCTATATTCTATTGAGTTTCATTTTTAATCATCAAATGAAAAGTTTTAAAATCTTTGAACACTTGCGATTTATCCTTCAACAAATACACCCAACACATTATCAAGTAATAATCAATAAATTTTAGTGCATATTTATTTCCATTTGTGGTTGCAAGAGGCATAGGTCCACATAAATTTGAATGTATAAGACCTAATTTCGTGAAGCTCTAAAATAAGAATTATGAAAAGGTTGTTTACAATGTTTTCCCACAATACAACATAACAATGTGTAATCTTTCTTGGAATTGTTGGAAAACCTTTAATACCTTTCTTTTTCATAATTTTGATACTGCCATAATTGATGTGACCAAATTGATCATGCCACAACACGTTGGGATACAGGATATCACTTTTTTGTGCCAAAAAAGAAGAACTTTCATGAGAATTAGTAGATGAAGTACCATTTAATTTTAAAGGCGCGCCTTCTTCCACATCGGTCATAATAACTGCATGATAGTATGCTCTTCTTATCTCGATGATGCCATCAACTATGTGAATAGAATGCCCATGTTGCCAAATATGTATAAGAGACATCAAATTTCACTGAAACTATGGATATAAAGTACATCAATTGGAACATAATCTGCAAAATTTGGTATCTTCAAGTGAATAGACCCAATGCAAGATGATTTAATTTGAGACTTGCAAGCAAATTAAATAACACCATAAATATCATCACTTAAAGTTTCAAAAAAAACCTCTCCTAAATGTCATATGGCAAGTGACTCTTGAATCCAAAATCCAACTATCTCGCCATGAAGAAAATGCAGTGTTGAAAACATCATTAATATTAAAATTCCAGTGAAAATAATGTAATGTTCATTATTTTCCCTTATCTTGTGGTGGCTCATCTTTCTTTTCATTCCACTATTCTCTCCTTTTAGTGACTTTCTCACAAGGGATTTTATAGTTAGCTGCAGTATGACCAATTTTACCACATCTAAAACATTTGATAGCTATTTTATGACTAAAATTTCCTTGTTTTCTATCATTCTATTGTGTGTCTTCCTGATTATTTTTGCCCGACATGCCTGTATAATTTATCGTACCATGGCCGCTACTACTTTTATCACCTCTAGAAGTTTCAACACGAGACTTCTGGTCCTTTATTGCAAGGCACAAAGTTTCTACATTAGAGTTAGGTGGAGCCTCTTTCTTCCCATATTCCTTTTCTCTCTCAGCTATTTTTTTACAAGTTTATCAAATGTAATGTCTTTTAACTGCGCACTATCTTGGAGAGATTACAAATAGTGTGAGTACACATGGTGAAATACTTTTACAAAAGTTGTAAGTTGTAGATATACTTTAATTCGAGTGGATTCTATATCATGAAAAGTGGCTTTTATTTCAGAGGTTCTCTTCAAAGGATCATTATCATTCATCTCCAAATTAATCAATTTTAACAATAATTGAATAATTTCAAGTTCTGAATGTGAATCATACAATTCTTCCAACTTCTTTAACTCTTCGAATGTAGTACCACAAGAAATGATATATTGGCTTACCTCTTCTATCACTGATGCAATTATTAATGTATATGCCTTCTTGTCCTTTGTCTTCCAATTGCAAGATGCTTATTATTTTTTGGTGGCTCAGGTGCAATTTATTTTTAGTCACTCTCCTTCTTGCCTTAACGAACTTCCCACATGTGGTTAAAAACAAGGGGACTTTTAAGTTTTCTAAACCGCTCTTGATAATTTTCCTTTTCATTAAGACCAACTCGAACTATTGAAACTATTAGACTCATAATTGTTATGCAACCACATATTCTTCAAATCTTTTCAAATTCAAAATAAATACAATACCTCGCAAAATATATAAATTATTTTCTCCTTTTGTTTTAAACAAAGTTGGCTTTGTGGTTTAATGGTAAGTTCCAAAAATAGCCTAGAAAAAAACTAGGTTCAAATGAGGAGAAAATGTAAATGTTATCAAAATGTAAATATTATCCTTCAGAAATTTTGCTGTGATTAAACCCAATTTAATTCAAACCATCAAAAAATATATATCCTTCATTTTAAGTATCCTTAAAATATATATGCTTAATTTTAAGTATCATTAAAAAACTATAAATATTTCAAATCACCATAAAATTGGACATTCTTCAATTAAAAAGTTAGTTCAAATTACCAAAAAATATGTATCCTTCATTTTAAGTATCCTTCATAAATTTATTTTATTGTAATTAAACTCCACTTTGCTAGAGTAAATGTAAATACTATCCTTCAAAATTTTACTATGATTAAACCCAATTTAATTCAAACCACCAAAAAATATATATCCTTCATTTTAACATCCTTCAGAAATTCAAGTTTGCTACATGTGAATGATTTTATTGTAATTAAAGATGAGTTTGTTGCACTAAATGTAAATATTATCCTTAAGATATTTTAGTGTGATTAAAACCTAGTTTGTTGCTAATTGAACTCATGTTTACTAAGTAAATCCAAATACTATCATTGAGAAATTTAGTGTCATTAAACTCCTCTTTACTGGTAAATGAAAATACTATACTTCAAGAAATTCAAGAAATTTTGATTTAATTTACTGGGGTAAATGAAAATACTATACTTCAAGAAATTTTAGTGTGTTTAAACTCTTGTTTAGTGCCCTAAATGAAAAATCATCTTTGAGAAATTTCACTATATGAAAACAAACCCTCCCAAAATTAAAACAACAAGTGGCCCTTACATGGATGCCTCCAAAAATTAAAATAACAAGTGGCTTTTACGTGGATGTTTGAATTAGAGAAATTTTTATTGAGAAAAATAAGCAATCAAAACTTCAACATGAATATGTAAAAAAAAAAACTTTATACCACTCAATTTCTCCAATAGTCTTTCATTATGATAGAAAGATACAAAATTTACGAGTCAATATTTTGGGCATCCCACTATGCCAGTCCTTTACCCCATAGACTTCAAATAAAGTTTAGGCACAACTCAACCATGCTCTCATACCATTGTACAATCCTCAATAGACTCCACAATAAAAGATCATGGTATTAATGATAAAATGAATTATTTATACATTCTAGTAACTTATTAATTATAAAGAGTGAATGTAATGCTAATTACATATTGTACAATAACAAGGCTAAATATTAATTAACAATAATTTGGCTATATGGTTGAGAAAAACATTGTCCTAGACTATCATACGTGTTATGATCAAGTGGAAATAAAATTCTATGACTTCATATCTTTCTTACCTTATCTCTTCCCATGCACATATCACATTAATTGCTCTGTAAATGGTTTTTGCATATAAGAAATTTAAAGCACAACAATAGCTTTATTTCTACTAATTATTTTTTTTGTATATTTTTTTTTTTATTTCATACTAAGTAATCTAACTTGATTTAATATAAACTAGATAACCTTTTACTCTCTTTTATTGTTATTATATAGTAATATAATGATTTAATATAAACTAGAAAATTTCTTTATTATTCTCATGGGAATGAATAAGTTAAAACAAATTTTACTTGTAGGGTTATAAGATAAAAAAATTATTTTAAAATTCATTTTTTTGGTTGAGTATTTTATAATTTATGTTTTTCAATTATAAGTTAAGTTTAGATTTTTTATAAAATATCTTATATTTGGATTTTAGTATTTACATTAAAAATGTAGTATTATAATTTTGACATATTCAAATGGTTATTGTAATATTCAAATATTAATAATTTGGCCAAAATCTAGAGGACCCAATACTAAAATTTGAAATATTTAAAATGCAAACTTATTTTAAAGTTAAAAATGTTTACTCGTATTTAACCTTCTGCACCCTTGAATAAAAAATAAGTTTTAATATAACCTGAGAATTATATTTAGATAATAACTAATTTGAAATTTTCAATATTACATAGATTATATTTATATAATAACTAATTTTATATAATAACTAGTTTGAGGTCGTCATATTACATAGAAGAACCACTGAGATACTATCAAACTCCATATAACTAAACATATATATTGGACCATTTAAGAAGACGAGCAACTATTTAAAATGCAAAATCAGAGATATATGGCAAGTAGTCTTGGTGAGGTTCTTTGAACTTTTATGTTCCATGTGGGGTAGTTATTGAACTAGATAAATTTTCCCATATTTGGTGCGAAGGTGGAAATTGCACATACAATGAAGTACTGGAGTAAAGTAAAGCAAATAGGCCAAGAGCATCATAGACGGGGTGAAGGGCTTCCATCACATCAATTTAGTTCACATATATATGGAACAAAACATGGCAGCAGCAGATTTACTTTCGAAGAGAGGAATTCATAAGAATCTAGGTCAGTTTTACGTGTGTGCTTATGAACAAGGAATCATAATTAATGTTGGCAGCATTAATTGCTCATATTAGATTACATATTTTGTAGAACTGTGACATAATTTTGGAGAAAATGTGATTCAAATACTAAGGTGGTCTTGAGAAGCCTGTACTCTGACAAATTAATTTTTTTTAAGGGCTTACGAAACGGTAAGTACAATAGCACTTACAAAACTGGACATTATGAACTCAGTGATTTAAGAAATAGATTATGTCTGAGATATTTCTAGATGCAAATGATGTAGGAAAAGAAAAAAAGAATACTTACAAATGTACTATATTTTTATTAATATAAAGAAGAAACAACTGGAAAAAGATATATCATATAAAAATTATGATGCGGAATAAAGTGTCCGTTTTATGTGGATAAAAATAATTATTTTTTTTAATATCTTTATTTCTCATCCAAATTAAAATTAATGCCGTTTCATTTAATGATATTCTAAATATACAATTAATCCTTTTATATTTTTAACGTCCTTCAAGAAGTCGCTTTACCTGATATCTTGAACGTAAATCAATATTCCATGAGAAACTTAAACGAACTGTAGTGCAGTGATTAAACGATTCCTGTATCCCAAAAGGAGTAGTCTACCTAGGCGGTAGAATGGCCCGTTTTCCGGCACCGGCCGGAAAATCGTCCGGCTCCGGCCGCCGGCCATTCTACCACCCTCCCGTAGCTCCGCCACCCTCCCCTACCTCTGCCACCCTCCTTCGCCGCCACCCTCCCCTGACATTCCCTGACAATGGATCCTATCGCCGAGTAAATCCTGACATCGCCTGACAGATCATCCGCCTCACATCGCCTGACAGATCATTCGGGGTTTTCCTCATGCTCGTCTCCATCGCTGGCCTGATAGGGGTCTGCTGCAGGGTCTCATGGCTGTTGTGGGTGTATCTTTTGGCCATGTTCTTGCTTATAGTTCTGCTTTTCTGCTTCACGGTCTTTGCGTTCGTGGTGACCAACAAGGGCGTGGGGGAAGTGGTTTCGAACCGGGGATACAAAGAAGACCGACTGGGAGACTATTCTCACTGGCTTCAACAGCGCGTTGACAATACTGCCAACTGGAAAAAGATCAGGAGCTGCATTATGGATGCCAAGGTCTGCCAAAGCCTTGCAGACGACAGCAGGAGCAAGGTCGCAGCTACTTTCTTCCAGGAAAATTTATCACCTATCCAGGTTTCAAGTCTGCCCCTTTCACGCACTATTTACCTACTAAATTCTTATGTATTTAGGTGAATTTCGTATACATGTAGCCAGATTTCGCATTTATTTGGCGTCTTTTCTATAATTTAGGCGGATTTCACGTTTATTGTCGCTGTTTTCGTTATTAGGCAGTTTGATTTCTCTTTTCTGGACAGCTATTTAATATTTCAGCAGGCTTCCATTCATTTCGGCTGATTTTTTTTATTTTTTATTTAGACGGGTTTTCCTTTTTATGCTGGTTTTTCCGTTTCATTTATCTAGATGAATTCGTGTATTCATGTTCATACAAGCGGATTTCGCATGTAATTTTGAAATCGGCTCATTAATTTCGGGGTTGTCTTCATTATTTAGGCGTTCCTGCCATTTATCAGGCAACTTCTTATTTCGGCGGTTTCTGTCATTTGCTTAGGCGGTTTTCTTCATTGTTTAGGTCGTTTCTGCCATTTATACAAGGCAGCTTTCTTGGTTATTTAGGCGGTTTCTGTCATTTATTTAGGTGTTTTCTAAACTTATTTTTGCCGTTTCTTCTCTTTTCAATCTACTTCCGTGGCTTTTGCTGCTTATGTAGGCGGTTTTCATATTTCTTTTGGGAGTTTTTCAACTGATTTAACCAGTTTACCTTGGCGATTTATTTTACTCATTTTGACGGTTTTCTCATCTCTTTAGCGGCTTTCTCTTTTTATTTAGGCAGATTTCATCTATATCGGCATTTTACTCCTTTATTCAAGCGGATTTCGTATTTATGTTGTTGTATTTACCATCTAGATTGTTTATCGCTTTAACTTCCGCGATTTTTTTCCTTTTCTTATGCGGATTGTTATATTTATTTTAGCGGATTTTCTGGAGATTTTGGACTTTTTTGTTGTTTTTCTGTAGGTGGTTTTCATATGAATTCTGGCGGTTTTCCGTATATATTATGGGAGTTTCGGTATTTAAGCGGTTTTCTTGTTTTCCTATAATGGCTTCTGCGACTGACTAAGCTCAGATTTTTTGTTGTTTCTGTGCAGTCGGGCTGCTGCAAACCCCCTACCTCGTGCGGCTTCACCTATGTGAGCCCAATTGACTGGACCGGTACCGCGAACGCCACGTCTGATGTTGACTGTATTACTTGGAGCAACAACTCGACCCAGTTGTGCTACGACTGCAACTCATGCAAGGCCGCGGTTCTTGCAAACCTGAAGCACGACTGGCGAAAGGTGGCGGTTGTGAATATAGTGATGCTTATCTTCCTCATCATCGTCTACAGCGTCGGCTGCTGTGCCTTCAGGAATAATAGGAGCGATAACAGTTATGGGAAGGGCTATCTCTAAAATAGCATATCTTTTTTTCATAGACGGGGGCACAGACAGAGACACAGAAGATCATTTCATGTTTAGATCGGATTTTCCTGTATAGTCGCTATTTTTTCATATCTTATATATTCATTTGTGTTGTTATTATTATAGTTTATGATGAGCATACGGGAGATGTATTGTCCCAATCTTCAGACATTTAATTAGAGATACTGCTCCAATATTCAGAAATCTAATTAGTCCAGTGATGGTTTACTGGTTTTTGTATAAAAATTCGCTTTTAACAAGTGGAAATGTGCCCTTCATTTTTTTCTCTCTCATATCTTTCATTTTGAAACCAAGATCCTAGTTTATTAGGAGGGTAACAACTTAGCAATCGGTTTAACTACACCCAATTTACATAATATTTTTTCCTTTCTTTATGTAATTCACTGGAACAATTCATAGTTTGTGGGAGGTTCCAATAAAATGAACTGTCCTGGACACCTTCCTCTGATTCTCAAGATTGTTTCCCTTTTCAGACTTTAATGTTTGATTTGTGTCACCTTTTATTCCCTGTAGATGTAATCAGTTTTTTAACTTGTAAGTGGGGTTGACTCTTTTGGCATGACCAGTGGAGGTTGCAATGAAGTTCCATTGTCCATCTTTCTCAGTTTTGGACAGACACTTCTTTTTCCAAATGAAGTTCCATTATCTCCACCTTTAACAATTTTTTTTTATAGAGACTTCCTTTTCCATTCATGTTCTTAGTTGCTTGATTTGTGTTGCCTCTTCAACCTCTTACGGTACTGTTAATTATGGTACCCTGGAAATGAACAGGTGGGATTTTGTGGCATGATCCAGATCATGTCTGCATTTACATCTTGACCTAAGAGAGCAAATACTGAATTTTTAGGGAATAAGGACAAAATCTTTTGGAACGTGCTTTTAGGAAAATGTACAGTAAGTGGACATATTCTTTTGCAGCATACCTTTTAGGAATCCTCACGAGTTACCGCTGAAAAGGTTTTAACTTTTGGCCAATTATTTGAAATTTGATGCCATCAACTTTGGTGAACGCTTTAAAATAGTGTAACGCTTTAAAGTTCAGATTTGGAATTGGCATAATGTAACGCTTTAAAGTTCAGATTTGGAATTGGCATCCATGTTATTCAAACTGAATGAGAACCATGTTCTTCCTTTACAGAAATATTTTCAATGTTCCTAGAGGATTTTCTGAAATCGTGAATGCATGATTATAATATTTCAGGATTTTTTTTAAATGATATAAAATAAGAAATAAATTAGTCTCATCATAATATCTGTTGTTTAATCATATCCATATAGAAGAGGTGCATTCACTTAGTGGGAGAAACTTAATGTGACTTAATATATTTCACATAATATATCAAAAATAAAAACAAAATTGGGCAACCCCAAAATTCAATATAACTTCCATATGTAATTATGGCCTCCTATGTCCTATAACTTCTATATGTAATTATGGTCTCCTATGTCCTTGTAGTTGTTGGTGGCATGTCCTTAACCCCACGGGAAACTTGAACGTTGTTTATCGTTTGGATGAATGTTACCTCTAGGGCCACAAATGTGAGGCTCTCTCTCTAAGCAACCTCATCTATTAATATTTTCTATGATCACATTGTGAGGCTCTCTAAGCAACCGCACACTATAATGGAAAAACTGAATCTATTTTGAAATAGACTTGTGTTTCAAGCCAGCCAAATGCCTCAACAAATAATTTGGGGTACAGTTTTGAATGGGTTGACTATTACGTTTGAAGGACACTCTCTTAAACACTACTATTTTATAGAATTACTCCTTCCAAACGTGTACAGTTCTCAACGCAAGTGATAAGTTTTCTTATTGCATTGAAAGAGGGAGCATCTTTTTGGTCTAGATTTGTCCATTTTTTTTGAAGAATATTCCACACCAAAGTTTTGTTGATCAATGGAAATCACGTAAAAGAGTTCTTTTTGATGGAAAATGAAACTTAGATATATCCTTCCTCCACCAAATAGGGCTTTAGTCTAGAGGGAGTTATTTTTCATTAACAAAAAATTCGAGTATATTTCAGATATAATATAATCGCTTTAGAGTTGCACATCGTTTCCTCTAAATCCCAAATAATCAGTATACCATCCTCGACCCTATATAAAAGATGAGTCATGATTCACAATTCTCTACCATTTAAAAACTCCTCTAGTTCATATGAAAAGATAGTATATGAGCTATACCACTCCTTAGCCAATGATCTTCCCCCAACCACACTTTAGAACCATTTTCAATCTTCCAAACAAGATCTCTGATTTTCAAACAAAATAATAAAACAACATTTCAAATGAAAAAAATACTATCATTAGTTTTTAGAGGTTTTATTTAATTTTTGATAGCCTTAAATGCAATATACTTTTGAAAAACAACTTAAACCCATAATTCTTTACCATTTGTTAATGTCCATGTGCTCTAGACTTTTGATGAACAGCTTGAACCCACAATTCTTTACCATTTATCAATGTCCATGTGCTCTAGACTTTTGATGAACAACTTGAACCCACCATTCTTTACCATTTACCAATGTCCATGTGCTTTGGAACTTGTAAAAGAATGTTTTTGAAACCTCATTCTCCTAAACCTTTTGGGCAAATAAGGTCATTCTTCTTCATCCATGAAATCCCCTTTTTATCCATACTCTCAAAATTCAGTATCAAATCCTTTAAATCTTCTCTAATACTCCTTTGGATGCATTGATATAGTCTCTAGGACAGCCTTGATAATAACCATTTTCCCTCCCATGGAAAGCCATCCATGAAATTGAAAAACAAATTCACACTTAGCCCAACCAATGCAAATCCTTTTTAAATGTGTTTAGATTCAATTGAAAACCAAGATATTTTCGACCATCATCCAAACTACAATACCTAAAATGAAACAATAATAGAAAATATCAAATTTCATCCTCCTTAAACCTCTATTAACCTATCGACAACCTAGCTTGATAATAGAAAATTAAATATCAACGACAAGCACTAGCTCCCCTTAACCACAATTAAAAATAAAAGTGGAGATATTAGTGTTGGAAAATTAGTGTATTTGTAAATTAGAGTTGATTTTGGATGAAGACACGATGTATTTTACTCATTGGGATGAACAATGCAACATTTACCTTCTTAGGAGAGCTTTGGAGCCAAGATCTTAACTTGGTAATACTTGAGCTTATATAGTATTCTCCATACTTATCGCTAACTATTCTCATTGTTCATGATATTTCATAGCTACATTTTTTTTTTTCAAAAATTGTTTTAATTAGTGCTTTAGGAAAATGAAATGTTTGGAGTTCACATAAGAAATGGGGCATTTTTCGTCTTTCATTTGTAAATCAAGGCCATCCCTTCAACTTCACCAGATAGAGTTCCAATAAGAAATGGAGTATTTTTCATCTTTGATTTGTATGTCAAGGCCATCCCTTCAACTTTTTACTAGTTTCCACCCTAATACCAAGAATGTGACATGAAAGTGCATAGTTTTCATGCTTAATAGAATCATGGAAGCCAATCATTCGCAAAACAAGAGGAGGCTATTCTTGTATCCAGACAAGAGAATAAGGCCTTGGTGGACACTAACACACAATCTTATCTTTGAATCAGATGCAAAATATATTGGACTGAGGTTTTCCCTTATACAAGTGATCAATTTCTCACCAAAAGTCTTCACAATTAAGATCCTTGAGGTGCCTTGCTAGCTTATTTTGCTACAATTCGACCTTTTTTATAACAAATTTCATCCATTGGCATTACAATTGAAGAATTTTTTCAGGGGTTATAATCCCTTATTCCATATTGTGATTACTACATTTAGATTTGTTCAAATTAGACAATTGATATAGAGTGATCACAACTTCCATATTTTATATTTGGAAATTTAATTGAAGTAAAACACTCAAATCATTAATTGGTAGGAGAATATGTGTAGTTTAGCTTTGATTTTCATGCCAAATATTTTCCTTCAATATTCGACAAGCTACCACCTAATACCAAGATTGTGACTCGAAAGAACATATTTTTCATTCTATATAGTACAATGCAAGCCAGTGGTTCAAAAAAGAGGAGCCCATAGTTGTAGGACAAGAGGATGGGGCCTTGGTGGAAATTTGATGCACAATTTTATCGTGTAAAATATATTGGACCAAGGCTTACCCTCATACAAGTGATTGATCTCTCACCAAAATTCCTCACCATTCAAAGCTTGGAGGTGCTTTATTAGCCTATTATGCTCCAACTTGACCTTGGTTATAGAAAATTTAATACATTTCTCTTGTATTCCAAGAATTTTTTGGTAACTATAATCCCCTTGTTCTGTATTATAATTATGCTATAAAAATTTGTAGCTATAGTAGCCTCCACATTTTGTATATGGAGATTTAATTGAAACAAAACCCTCAAATCATTAATGGGTAGGAGAAATAGATTACGAGGAATATATGCACAATGAAAATGACACCAATATATAAAAATGACCTGAAAACTCGGTATTTGTTCTCTTAGGTCAAGATGTAAATGCAGACATGATCTGGATCATGCCACAAAATCCCACCTGTTCATTTCCAGGGTACCATAATTAACAGTACCGTAAGAGGTTGAAGAGGCAACACAAATCAAGCAACTAAGAACATGAATAGAAAAGGAAGTCTCTGTAAAAAAAATTGTTAAAGGTGGAGATAATGGAACTTCATTTGGAAAAAGAAGTGTCTGTCCAAAACTGAGAAAGATGGACAATGGAACTTCATTGCAACCTCCACTGGTCATGCCAAAAGAGTCAACCCCACTTACAAGTTAAAAAACTGATTACATCTACAGGGAATAAAAGGTGACACAAATCAAACATCAAAGTCTGAAAAGGGAAACAATCTTGAGAATCAGAGGAATGTGTCCAGGACAATTCATTTTATTGGAACCTCCCACAAACTATGAATTGTTCCAGTGAATTACATAAAGAAAGGAAAAAATATTATGTAAATTGGGTGTAGTTAAACCGATTGCTAAGTTGTTACCCTCTTAATAAACTAGGATCTTGGTTTCAAAATGAAAGATCTGAGAGAGAAAAAAAATGAAGGGCACATTTCCACCTGTTAAAAGCGAATTTTTATACAAAAACCAGTACACCATCACTGGACTAATTAGATTTCTGAATATTGGGGCAGTATCTCTAATTAAATGTCTGAAGATTGGGACAGTACATCTCCCGTATGCTCATCATAAACTATAATAATAACAACACAAATGAATATATAAGATATGAAAAAATAGCGACTATACAGGAAAATCCGATCTAAACATGAAATGATCTTCTGTGTCTCTGTCTGTGCCCCCGTCTATGAAAAAAAGATATGCTATTTTAGAGATAGCCCTTCCCATAACTGTTATCGCTCCTATTATTCCTGAAGGCACAGCAGCCGACGCTGTAGACGATGATGAGGAAGATAAGCATCACTATATTCACAACCGCCACCTTTCGCCAGTCGTGCTTCAGGTTTGCAAGAACCCCGACCTTGCATGAGTTGCAGTCGTAGCACAACTGGGTCGAGTTGTTGCTCCAAGTAATACAGTCAACATCAGATGTGGCGTTCGCGGTACCGGTCCAGTCAATCGGGCTCACATAGGTGAAGTCGCACGAGGTAGGGGGTTTGCAGCAGCCCGACTGCACAGAAACAACAAAAAATCTGAGCTTAGTCAGTCGCAGAAGCCATTATAGGAAAACAAGAAAACCGCTTAAATACCGAAACTGCCATAATATATACGGAAAACCGCCAGAATTCATATGAAAACCACCTACAGAAAAACAACAAAAAAGTCCAAAATCTCAAGAAAATCCGCTAAAATAAATATAACAATCCGCGTAAGAAAAGGAAAAAAATCGCGGAAGTTAAAGCGATAAACAATCTAGATGGTAAATACAACAACATAAATACGAAATCCGCTTGAATAAAGGAGTAAAATGCCGATATAGATGAAATCTGCCTAAATAAAAAGAGAAAGCCACTAAAGAGATGATAAAACCGTCAAAATGAGTAAAATAAATCGCCAAGGGAAACTGCTTAAATCAGTTGAAAAACTCCCAAAAGAAATATGAAAACCGCCTACATAAGCAGCAAAAGCCACTGAAGTAGATTGAAAAGAGAAGAAACGGAAAAAATAAGTTTAAAAAACACCTAAATAAATGACAGAAACCGCCTAAATAACCAAGAAAGCTGCCTTGTATAAATGGCAGAAACGACCTAAACAATGAAGAAAACCGCCTAAGCAAATGACAGAAACTGCCGAAATAAGAAGCTGCCTGATAAATGGCAGGAACGCCTAAACAATGAAGACAACCCCGAAATTAATGAGCCGATTTCAAAATTACATGCGAAATCCGCTTGTATGAACAAGAATACACGAATTCATCTAGATAAATGAAACGGAAAAACCAGCATAAAAAGGAAAACCTGTCTAAATAAAAAAAAAAAAAAATCAGCCGAAATGAATGGAAACCTGCTGAAATATTAAATAGCTGTCCAAAAAAGAGAAATCAAACTGCCTAATAACGAAAACAGCTACAATAAACACGAAATCTGCCTAAATTATAGAAAAGACGCCAAATAAATGCGAAATCTGGCTACATGTATACGAAATTCACCTAAATACATAAGAGTTTAGTAGGTAAATAGTGCGTGAAAGGGGCAGACTTGAAACCTAGATAGGTGATAAATTTTCCTGGAAGAAAGTAGTTGCGACCTTGCTCCTGCTGTCGTCTGCAAGGCTTTGGCAGACCTTATTCCCGGTCTCCCAGTCGGTATTCTTTGTATCCCCGGTTCGAAACCACTTCCCCCACACCCTTGTTGGTCACCACGAATGCAAAGACCGTGAAGCAGAAGAGCAGAACTATAAGCAAGAACATGGCCAAAAGATACACCCACAGCAGCCATGAGACCCTACAGCAGGCCCCTATCAGACCAGCGATGGAGACGAGCATGAGGAAAACCCCGAATGATCTGTCAGGCGATGTGAGGCGGATGATCTGTCAGGCGATGTCAGGATTTACTCGGCCATAGGATCCATTGTCAGGGAATGTCAGGGGAGGGTGGCGGCGAAGGAGGGTGGCGGAGGTAGGGGAGGGTGGCGGAGCTATGGGAGGGTGGTAGAATGGCCGGCGGCCGGAGCCGGACGATTTTCTGGCCGGTGCCGGAAAACGGGCCATTCTACCGCCTAGGTAGACTACTCCATCCCAAAATAATATCAGGAAACTGTCCAAAATGAAATATGGTTTACGCCAAGTCGGTCAAAAATGACATGAGCAAACTGGACTTTTCTATGTTTTTATCCATTTTTCAATTTCCGACGCGAAAGTACAGTAAACTCTCGTCTAAAATATGACCATTACATTTGGTCAGATAATTTTGCATGTAAAGTACATCAATATTCGTGATGTAAAGAATACAGTGAAAAGGTGAAAGTCGACCAATCCCAGTTACTGGCTGCGCGTTTGACAGAATAGGCCAATAATTACAGCACAGGCTAATAATGTGAGGCATAAGAGGCCACAATATAATTTTCATGTACGATAGCATGCACTTACCAGGAATGGAGAAAATAGGCACGAATTCAAATGCACAAAAAATCACATGAGCACAGTACAAGCTAACCCCTGAGGTTAGGTCGATTCCCCAATATTCGGGAATCGGATGGAGATGACGCTGAAAAAAATTGACTGGCCCATGTCAGTAGGATTTCCGAAAATTCCAGGAATCAGCTATTCGCATAAAGATGTTTTGAGGCAACAATATTTTTTTATAATATAATATATATTATTGACAATATACTTGAGTGGGTTTAATGGTTAATAGCATGTGTTTCTACTTGAGAGGTGGCAGCTTCAAAACCAAAAAGGTAAAGAGGTAATGTATGTTTTCCTAAATTTATTAGAGAGTCTCATACACCAATTTGATCTCTGACTTGACTGAAACTTTCAAATAAATAATAATATTATTATTATTAAATATTTAGAAATTTTTACCAAAATCTAATAAAATAATTTGTTTATCTGTTTTATAAATAAATACGAATAAATTATTTTATAAAATTTAAAAAAATTGTAGATATTTTAATTATTTTCTAACAAATTATTAACCACTCTAATTTAAAAATAAAAAAATATGGAAAAAGATTTCATCACTGATTAGGATCAGGAGGAATGGAGATTGCTTTTTACTAAGGACAACCGCTGGATCTGGCAATGAAAAAGACACGTTCATCAAGGTTTGGTGCCTACACTGTCATCACATCGAATTGGCCATCCACAAAGATGTCTACTGGACAAAGAGTTTCGTAAATCTCACACCATGTATTAAGATAAATGATTGGTTTATATTATATTATATGATTGGTTTATATTACATTATTTGATTGATTTATATTGCAACATTTTCATTATAGTTTTTGGAGTTTTTTTAAAAGTGGGATATGGTTAAATAAATTTTGGTTAATTGTAATTTTATTTTATATAAAATGTGTTTTTAATATATATGATTTAGCACTTTTAAAAAAATTTAGACTGTGAAAAAAAAATTAGACAGTGAAATAGTAGAGATTTTACAACTTAAATTTGTAATTTCAATAAATATTTATAAAATATTAGACAAACTCCATAAAAAAAAATATGAAAAATAACTCCAAAACTTATAACCAATACCATGATAAATTACTTTTTCATTACTTAATATAAAACATCATTCTCTTATTTTATATTTTATTTGAAACTTTACGTTAGTAATGTTAATATATTTTTTAATAATTTCTTTTTAGAGAAAATATAACTTTTAGTGAAATCTTAGTCTTTAGTTTTCTATATTATATTTCTAGATATAAAATAAAATCAAGATTTTAAATTCATTTAAGATTATATAAACTTAACCATTCAAAATGATAATTTTATCAATTTTAATAATTTTACTAAAAAATTACCAAAATTATATTTTAGGATCACCATTAACTTTGCCTCCTTTATTTGTTATGTACTTTATTATATCAATTTCATTAACTTATAACCAATACCATGATAAATTACTTTTTTCATTACTTAATATAAAACATCATTCTCTTATTTTATATTTTTATTTGAAACTTTAGGTTAGTAATGTTAATATATATTTTTATTTTCCTTTTTTAGAGAAATATAACTTTTAGTGAATCTTAGTCTTTAGTTTTCTATATTATATTTCTAGAATAAAATAAAATCAAGATTTTAAATTATTTAAGATTATATAAACTTAACCATTCAAAATGATAATTTTATCAATTTTAATAAGTTTACTAAAAAAAATTACCAAAATTCTATTTTAGGATGACCATTAACTTTGCCTCCTTTATTTGTTATGTACTTTATTATATCAATTTCATTTTTCCCTTTCGGTTTATTATCATTATCCAACGCCACCTTATTAAGCAACATCACACTCGATCCAAACACAACCATTCATCCATGTGACATTACTTTCAAAAACAATGATTGCCCTCGTGAAGATTATTCCCTCAAATCATGATTTGATATGTATGCACATACTCTTATCTCATACCTTTCTCTCACTGCAATATTTACAGTATGAAGAGATTCTTAGTGGGTGACTTGATACATCTCGGATCGCAGGTTGACTTTATTTACTGCCACTAGAGATCTAAATGATGGCCATATCCTCAATAGAGAAGCTAAGATATTGACTAGATTCAAATGATATTCATGTATGAATATCCACTAAACACCTTGAAATTTTGACATCTTACCACAAAGATCTCACTTAAAAAATGTGTTAGATATGTCAACTACTTTGATATTAATGGGTCAAGCTGAATATTATGATGCGATGAAAAATATTACAGAAAATGACTAGTGAAAGTAAATAACGAGGGCAATAGAATATTGAGGGTTTCTTTCCTTCGCATCTTTTAACAACTTGTGGCCCACGTAAAATGTGTTCCTTTCTCATCTATCACAAACTCCAAATGAACCATTACTAAGCTGTATATTGTTAATCCCTACATTTATTGGTAGCGAGAAAACTATGGGAGGAATATGGTTGGGAGTAAATTCACAACATTTAACTGAAATGTTTTCTTTCAATAATATAATTGAAAAGTTTGCTTTTGATGTTGGTGTTAAACTCACTAGCACGCCTAGAATTATGTGTGAAGGGCAAGAAGGCTTTAAATTATGTGCGAAGAAATAGATCTCCAAAATCACGTGGGAAAAAAATGAAGGAATATGATCGTGAGCGTAATAATAGTGTTTTATCGTTTAAAAATCATGTGATATTAATTTTTTTAATGGTATATTTTAATTTATTAAAAAATTATTTAGAAATAGAAGGTATTATACATGTTATTTATTTTGGGTAATCTATTAATAAAATGCTTTAATTATTAATTAATTTTAATTTTTTATTTTATTTATATATTCTCTCTTTTTATGTTACATGTAAACTCCATATCGAACATAGAAGGAATTACAAAATCTCTTATACAATAAAATAAAAGCTTTCTCTAATAAAATACTTTATACCATATTGAAAGTATTTTATTTATAATCACATTTTTTTTTTCAATTAATTTGTTTAAAAACTGCATATCAACTCTATTTTAAAACGGAATGAGTTACAAATAACAAATTTAATTTTGATTGATTTATATCTCTATCTACAAAGTTGATAAAATATTAGCATCAAAATATTAGCATCAAAATATTTTATTTATCCTTGAGAGTGTAATATTTTTAAATATTACATGTCAACTAAATATATCTCCCATACTAGTCTATAAAGTACTTTTTGCAAATTATTATTATTATTATTATTAAGTTATTTTTTACTGTTTTTTACTTTTAACTACATGAGATGTATCTTGAGATAAATGTTTTGAGGCAAACGTTTTGAGGCATACCAATGATTAATGCATATGGACATTTATCATCCATTAAATTTATATGAGTGTGATAGCATTCTACATATTATTATGAAAATAATAAATTATAATTTATTTAAAACTAGTTAATAATTACATGTACACATAACCATTGTTAAAAACAAGACATGCAAGTGTGACACAAAAAACCCATAATTATGAACTATATGATTCACTTAAAAACTCTAGTGTTATGTATACAACAAATTAGTAACATATTATTATAGAAGTGTTTGATTAGATGTATTAATAAGCATAGATTTATCATAAATTATATTTATCAAACACAAGTCTTTCGACCAACAAACCTATTTTAGAGTGTGAAATTTGAGGTGAAGATATAAAAATTTTAGTATGAGAGAATTTGTTGTTCCCTTTGTTGTTTTTATAGTTATGGGTTTATTAATCTATGTTGGTTCATATATATATATATATTATATTATATATATATATATAATTCATCTTAAATATCTTTCATTTTGAGAAACACACTAATAAAGGAGTCGTTCTTTAGTGTGAATTTTTGGAAGCTTTTATGGTGGGTCAAATTTCTCTAAAATCTGGCAAGAATTTATTGAAACCACAAGATTGATGGGTAATCATGTGCCATCGAAGTGCCCTAGGGGTTTTCAAGGGTGCTCAATCAAGTCAAAAAACTAGTTTAAATAACACAAATCAAGATTTTACCTCAAATTTTTCATCCAAAAATTTGCACTAAAGACAACTCCCTAATAAAATTTTACAACAATAAAAAAATATTCTTTCATTATTTAAATTTCTTTTTTAAATGTATGAATGGTTTTAATGCCTTGAAATTATCGTTGGATGCCTACATGTATAGAGCATATAACTTAAATTTGGAATTCTGTCTATATTTAAGAGGAAATTAAGGAAAAAAATATCCTTAAGAAAAGACCAATACTTACAATAGTTATACTCAAAAACCCTTAACCATAAGAGATTCATTTATTAATATTTTATATATGATATAAACAAAATATTTTACTCAAGATGGATATTGAAATATTTTATTTATAATCCATATTGACACATTAAAATTTTTTGTGCTATTATATTTTTAAATACACTTCTCATTTACTTTAGGAAGGATATATTTTTTATTTTTTGGTAACTAGAGTGAGCATAGGCATAGGGCACAAAAATTCCATAAATTGGATGGAAGAATAATTTACCCCACAATGGCATGTTATCAACTATATTGTGACAAGATATCACAATAATGTGATGTTGTCATTAATATTATTCCAAGCTCTCACCAGATTGTGCCAAGCTCTTATTAGGATTGTGTCATGCCAACCTCTAGCCCATATATTGGATGAAAGAAAAATTTACCCTACAATGGTATGTTATCAAGTAGATTGTGACAAGCTATAACAATAATGGGATGTTTTCATTAATATTATTCCAAGCTTTCACTTGATTGTGCCAAGCTCTTATTAGGATTGTTTCGTGACAACCTCTCAGCAATATTGTGCTAATCACCACAATTGTGTGAAGATGGAAGAATGACATACTTGAGAGTGGAATGTTATCAAAATTCTTGTTCCAAGCTCTCACCAGATTGAGATGCTATCACTAGGATTGTGTCAATATCTTACCATGATTGTGACAATCACTAAGATTCTGTCAAGCTCTCTCACTAGGATCATGTTCATCACCAATATTGTGCCAATCCCTCCCTAAGAGCATGTTGTGTCAAAATGGAGGATCATACAAATCATTAGGATCATGCCAAGTTCTCACTAGGATTGTTCTATGCCAAGCTCTCACTAGGATTGTGCCAAGCTCATTTGAGATTGGATGCCCTTTGAGATAGCTTAATTCCCCAAAGTGGCTTCCATCCTCAACCCCTTCCCATGAGGTTTGAACCTCACATCTAGTGGGGACTATTTCCCAATCAAACCATGTGGTCTAGAACTCATAGGTACTGAGAAAGATATTTATAAATATATGATATAGAAATATTACTTAGCTATACATATTGAAATTTTCTTCTTATTAATGTTTTTCAAATGCCAAACTTTATACTAAGAATTCAATAAAATATTCTTTCTATTACAAAGTAAATAATTTCTTTTTTTATATTTAAGTAAGTAAGTAAAATATTTTTATCTTCCTTACCTAAATTCAAATCTCCACTTATAATATTTTAATAAATATTTGTAATAGTCACTCTAAATCTTATTAATATTTAATAATACTTTAATATATATAGATTCCACATTTGTTTTTATTAAAAAAAAATTATTTTATTTTCAAAAATACAAATTTACTCCAAAATAAATAAGAAAACAAATTACACCATTTTAACTCCATATTATAAAAAAAATAATATATAATATTTATGTCAAAATAGAACATAATAAACAATATTATTCATAACCGTAACAGAATCATGTTATCTAGATGTCCTCAGAAAACCTGTAATGAAATCCATTGTAACGAACTCTCATTTCCACTCTAGAATTCATATTGACTATAGTAGACCACTTGAATGCTTGCACTTTGCTTTTACGTGTTGAAAATCTAAACATTTAGCGACAAACTATGCCACTTCCTTCTTCAAATTCATCCAATAATGGAACTTCTTCACCATTGTCAATGTCTTCTGATAGCCTCAATGACCTAAATACAAATTAACATGAAATTCCCTCAAGATAAGATTCTTGAGTTCAATATTTTCTCGCACATAGATCTTGTCCCAAAATCTAACCAAACCATCTCGTGTGAGACTATAGTCCACCTCCTAATCACCTGTACTGTGATGTTATAATCAGTGCCTAAGCTCCCTATACCTGTCATCCTTTTGTACTTCCTGTAAGACCTGATCCTGTAAATATGTCTCATAAGAACTCATAGTTGCAATGTGATTTACATGTATTTGCTTGCTAAGAGAATTTGCAACCCTATTCTCTTTTCCCTTAATGTACCTGATCTTGAATTCAAAATCATTTATCATGGCCAACCATCTAGGTTTCTTCGCATTCTGATTCGTGTTGATAAACAAGTATGACAATCCATTATGTTCGCTCATCGGTAAAAACCTCTTGTCAAGAAGGTAGTTTCTCCACATCTTCAATGCATGGATGATTGCGACAAACTCAAGATCATGTTTAACATAATTTTACTTGTGCTCATTAAATTTCATTCATCCATAACATACCACCTATCCCTCTTACATCAAGACTCCATCAAGTCCTCTCTTGCAGACATCTTTACACACAATAAACTCTTTATCCAGTTATGCAATCTTGAGAATTGAAGCATTTTTCAAATATTTCTTCAACTCCTCACAACTTGCTACACATTCCTCCATCTATTCAAATTTCTTTTCCTTTCTTAGCGAAGATGTAATAGGATAAGAAATTTATGAGAAGTTCCTAATGAACCTCCTACAGTAACATACTAACCCCATGAATGACCTTACCTCCTCCAGATTCCTAAGAGTTTCCCACTCCATGATAACACTTATCTCTTTTGGATCCACTATTATGCTTTCCTTGGAAACAACATTCCCCAAGTAATGTACATTTTTCCGAAAGCAACAAGAATTATTAAGCTTGCATACAACAGATGCTCTCTTAGAAATATCAAAATTAATGCTAAATGTTTGACATTATCTACCTCATTCTTCGAATATGTCAAGATACCATATATGTTGACATTATGCTATATGTTTGACATTATCTTCCTCATTCTTCGAATAAAAAACTTGTCGAGATATGGATGCAATACATTATTCATCAAGCATGTAAAAGTGGTTGAAGTATTAGTCAAACCAAAAGGAACTACAACAAAATCATAATTCCCATACCTAGTCTAGAAAGTAGCCTTGTAGATGTCCTCTTCTTTAATGCATATGTGATGGTACCTTGATCTCAAATAATATTTGAGAATGTCGCTTCTCCCTTTAGTTGGTCAAATAGATCATCAATCCTCAAGAATGAATACAAATTCTTGATGGTCACCTTGTTCAAATGGAAGTAGTCAATGCATAGTCTCAGAGTACCATCCTTCTTACGAAGAAAAATCAAGTGCACCGTTGTGCGATACAGTTGGCCTAATGTATTTTTTTTAATCATTTCCTTTAACTGCAATTTCAATTTCACTAAATATGTATCGCTCATCTTGTAAGGTGCCTTTGATGTTGGTGTTACCCCTGGTACCACCTAAATAGAAAAGTCCACTTCCATGTAAGGTGGTAACTCTAAAATATTTGTTGGGAACACATCTTGAAACTATTGTAAGATCAGGTACCTCTTTAAAACTTCCACATCCTCAACATCCTTATCTTTATCACTAGAAATATGCACTAAAAATAATACACACCTTTTCCCATGATTGCGCTTTGCTTGCATAGCTGTAACCCTTCCAACTAATGTTGCCTTCTTCTTACCCTATGAAATCCTCTGTTCTCCATTGTCATCCAAGAACTTAATAGCCTTGTCATAAGACTCCACCTTAGTTCTATGAAGATACAACCAGTCCATACCCAACAATATACTATATGATCCCAATGGAAGTACATTCAAGTGCATTGATGTAGGCATACCATTCAACTGAAATGTGCAAGCTCTTATCCAATGATGAACTATTTTTGTTGTACTTGTATCCAGCTACGCTATACAAGATTCTGAATATACTTCTTATTTTCAAACCACACTTATGCACCAGTTCACGATTAACATAATTATAATTAGATCTAGCATTAGTCAAAATAGAAAAAATGTGATAAAAAATCTTATCGTCCGTCTTGATAATAGATGCCTCAAGATTTTCCTTCCTATTACCCAATGTTGCATATAGTCGACGAATGATCTGTTCCATATCCCAAACTATCAGAAGTTCCTGTGGACTGTATATTTGAGGCCTACCACCCTCACAAAATGAATAATGCTTCTTGAGATGCTCCTTGCAACATATCCAACACTACAACTATCCCTTACCTTCACCTTTATTTTTCTACCCTATAGGTTGTGACACATGTCCCTGTCAGACTACATTAAAATTCTTCTAGGGAACAACATTATATTTCTCACCTACATACTAAGGTCTCACTCACTTCAATGGCCACTTTCCTTAGCTTTTTCTTTCCCTTTCCAACATTTCTAAGATTTTGTCTTACGTTTGATTTCTCATTAAAATTCTCCAGCTTTCTAATGCCTTCCTCCAATGATCTAGGCTCATCAAAATTGATCTTATCTTTGATGCTACTGACATCCCGCCGATGAATCTCTGAATCTTAGCTTTCCCCTCCTTAAGATAAAATACATACCTCAATAACTCCAAGAATCTGGCAATATACTCCTCATCGGTCATAGACCAAAACTTCGACTCATAAAAATCCTTTGCCCTGCCATTATAGTATCTGTCAGACAGGTACCTCTTCTTGAAAATTCTTTCAAACTCCCTCCAATTCAACTCCTCTTCCCGAATGTCTCTGACATTCTTCACATCTTCTCACCAAATGTCTTCTTTACCTTAAGCTGAACGTAGTTATTTTGCCTTCATGTTATCCAAGTAATCATGTAATATAAAGAAATTATTCATTCTAATAGAAAATTTTATATATCCTATGACTTCTTCATTTCTCCATCAAACGTGTGTGGCTTACCTTTCTTGAACTCATCTCGAAAGTATCCCCTACCATACCTCCTATATGGATGATGGGAATGATGACCATGTTACCTGTGTGAACCAAAACTACAATAATCCCCCCATCATGAGATCTGCTACTGTAAGCTCCATTAGTCCTATCCTTTGGTCTATGACTAATCCTATGTGTTTCATGTCTCTGTAAATTTGACAAACTTTGAAGGATAATTGCGTTAATCTCTTCTTATTTCTCCTATGCCCTGTGATGTCTCTTGTGCGACTAAATTATTGTGTCATTATTCACTTCGCAACTCCTTATTTCTTCCTTCAAACTTCTCAAAGTTTCTTCTATGTTAGTGGAGTACTCATCACCATTATTCTCATATGATCTATAGGGAGAATTTTATGAGTTGTAGTGTACCATATTGCTAGTCATCTTTACTCTTATTCCTACAAGTACATCATGTCACATAAACCAAAATATAAACATAATCAACATACCTTAGTATAGTTCAGGGGAGGATATCTCATCTGCAAGTTCAAGCACATTAGCACAATATATGTATAAACATAATCATAGCATTATAGAAACATCCTCTAAATCATCATCCAGTTACCATGCATGACCATACCAACCGCATACCATGACCCCATGCACGACAACTATAACCATAGAAATAAATGCATACATCCACATAAACAACAAACATACACAAAAAATTGCATATTCAACTGACATGCCTGCATGGCTATCATAATCTTCCCATCCAATCCAAGGGGTGAACCATGCTCTCATATCACTTTGTAACACCCTCCTCCCACATTTACCCAAGATAACTAGCCCACCATGGTAAACATGTGATGAAGAGTGACTATCCTATGATTCAAAAAACCATATATAGTTAAGGAAGTGGAATTGACATACCAAAAACCAAACTGACCTTCCTGAGGAGCTACAAAAAAGCTAGGGGCTAGCCACCCACTCCACGTGCCCAGCCCTCGAGTTAACTTTCCTTTTTATTGACCTAAACCCCACAGTCGTTCCCATGACCAGCCCTCCGTGTTACTGAAATGCTCTAGTTGCTGTCACAACAAGGGCTACATGCTACTGTAGTCTTTTTTCACATGGTTCTATGCTAGCGACTCTGAAATATAAGCCACTTTTTCAAGGCTAAGACTTAGGCCTCTACCCAACAATTGATGAAATTATCATAATTGATAAACAACAACAAGAAAAGTCCTTTAATGCAAAACTTGAACCAGGAACTAACTAGACTCATGTTAGCCATGACAAGAATTTCATCAAACACATCATAAACATGTAATGTACTGGTAATATAAACACATTTGAGCATAGATACCTCATATCTATCTCAAATTTGTTAATAAGGTCTCATGCCCTCTCATAATAGCTGCATTATCGTCTATTAGGTCATACATTCATTAAAAATTCATTTAATAAAAAGAACATGATGAGACCCATAACCAAAGTCTCCCATAAAACCATGCTTATAACCAACATATAACTAGTAGAATAACAATGCTAAAAAAACCATCAAAGTCGTATAATAACAAGCACGTTGACTCACTAAATACAATAGGAAAATAGTTTTTATTTGTAGGAATTTACACATTAAGTTCCTCAGATAGGACACAAAACGACACTGCTCACAAACAGATCATAGATCAATACACCAGTATTGTTGACATGGTTAAAACCCTCAAAGAGGGAAACAGTCCATAGCCTGAGCCAATGTAGCCACTTCAAGAAATTTATTAATAAAAGAAATAAAATTTACATAAGCTTCTCTCATCAATGGTCACTCTACAAATGACACTCCATGCTCCTTAAATAGAGATCATGGACCAATTGGGTGTTAAGCCACGGATCAAGTGTCGGTAATGTCGATGAGAGAATGAACCATTGGATCACTTCATGTATAGAACATATCATGACCATTGGATTGTAAGTTATAAATGTACATAGTAAAGAAACACACTTTACCTAACTCTACACTAGACCAAGTTATACTTAATTACTTCCTATGTGTCGAAATATCCTAACATCCCCCCTTAAGAACAACTTCGGATAGGATTGAAGGATGTACAAATATGACACAAATAGCAGAAGGAAGGAGGCATTAGATCCTATCCCTCCTTAGTGAAAACTTCTTGAACTCCAACCATAAATCGAAGTTTAGTAAACTTCACCTCTGTTAGAGCCTTTGTAAAGATGTCTGCAACTTGATCATCGGTTGAACAATGTTGCACTTCAAGAACATGGTCATGAATGATCTTTCTAATGAAGTGCATGTGTAGTTCAATGCGTTTTATATGCTGATGTTGGATTGGATCTTTGCATAGTTGAATGACACTTTGATTGTCACACCAAAGTGTAGTCGGATGCTGCTGCTGAAAGCCAAAATCTGATAGGATTTGACGAAGCCACAAGGCTTCCTTTCTAGATTCTATGGTGCCACGATACTTTGCTTCTGTTGAAGAAAGAGAAATGGAACTTTGTTTCTTGCAAGCCCATATAATAGGTCCAGAACCAAGAGTGAAGACATAACCTGCCGTAGACTTCCAATCATCAGGGTCACCAGCCCAATCAGAATCAGTGAAACCAACCAATAGAGGAGATGCTTCTACACTGTAATGAATCCCAAACTGAAATGTACCTCAAACATAATGAAGTATTCTTTTAGCTTCTCTCCAGTGACTTTCATGTGGGTTTTGCATAAACAAACAAATAAGGCCAACAACAAAGGAAAGACCAGGACGAGTATGGATCAGATACAAAAGTTTTCCTACAAGTTGAAGGTATAAGGTAGCATCAACTTTAGGTGAAGTACAAGTGACTGAAATTTTGGCTCCAGAATGGAAGGGAGAACAAGCTGGCTTATAGTCTTCCATGTGAAAATGGCGTAGAAGATCATAGGCATACTTGGACTACAAAAGGGAGATAACTTCCTTGTATTGCAAGACTTGAAGACCAAGAAAATAATGCAACTGTCCTAATTCTCGCATGTCAAACTACTTTTTAAGGTTGGACTTCACACGGTTTATAAGGTTGGGATCACTACGAGTAAGGATAATATCATCAACATAAAGAATAAGAATGATAAGAGACTTACCCACTTTCTTGACGTAGACAGTATTGTCAGAATGACACCTAGAAAAGCCACTATCTAAAGGAAAGCTGTCCATGTTGGCATACCAAGCTCAAGGGGCTTGCTTTAGACCATAAAGGGATTTCTTAAGCCGAAATAAAAGGTTCTAGTCTGTTTGTATAAATCCATGAGCTTGTTCCATATAGATTTCTTCATGGAAATCCCCATTAAAGAAGGCAGATTTAACGTCCATCTGATGGACTTTCCATTTGAAAGAGGCAGCAAGGCAAAGAAAAAGGCTGATAGAGTTCATTTCGGCAATAGAGGAGAACGTTTCAGTATATTAAATGCCTTCAACTTGTGAAAAACCCTTAGCAACAAGATAATCTTCATGTTTATCAACTTTTCCATCTAGTCCAAACTTGGTTCTGTAAACCCATTTGCATCTAACAAGTATTCATCCCTTTGAAAGAGGAATAAGATCCCATGTATCATTTCCCAATAATGAATGATATTCTTCATTCATAGTTGCATCCAATATGGATGGCCTAAAGCTTCTGTAAAGGTGTGAGGATCACAATTCACTGAAGCTTGAGCCAGTAAAGAAGAGGCTCCATCAAACTGAGAACGTGTACATCATTAATCTATAGGATCACTTGCAAGAGAACCTATTGCATCCCAAGTAACACAGACCCATTTTGGAAGCTAAGGAGCTGAAAGAGGATCCTGAGAAGGTGGGGGAGGATTATCATCCTCGTTGTCATCATCTAAAGAAGAAAAAATTTTAGAATTAGAATGGATAGAGAGAGGTGGCACATCCGCCGAGCTAGGTTCGTAGGCCGATATATTTTCTGCAATCTTTACATCTCTTATAACCATAACATTTTTGGACTTAATTGGAATAAGTATATATACTTTGACATCTTTAGAATGTCCAACAAAAATACATTTTTCACTCTTAGGTTCTAAAGCTTTATGTTTCTCATCTGCAATATGGGCCCATGCTTCACTTCCAAAAACACGAAAGTGACTTACATTTGGTTTAATTAAGCTCCATGCTTCTTCTGGAGTGATATTATTTAAAAAGTTAGTAGGAGTGCAAATTACAATGGAATTTGCACACTTAACTTCTTCTGCCAAAAAATTAAGACTAAGTCCTTTAGATTGAAGCATACAATTAGCCATTTCCTTTAAGGTGCGATTCTTCCTTTCAGCTACACCAATTTTTTGTGGAGTATATGGAACAATATGTTCCATTTGAATTCCATGCTCAGTGCAAAAGTTGATGAATTTGTTGTTAACACATTCTCTACCATTATCAGATCTTAGCTTAAGAATTTGATGTCTAGATTGTTTTTCAACAAAGGCCTTAAAGGTCAAGAATATGTTAAATACTTCACTCTTGAGTTTTAAGAAGTATATTGAAGTGCGTCTAGAGAAATAATCAATGAAAGTTAAGAAATACTTGTAGCCAAAGAATGAAAAAACTAGAAGTGGACCACATAAATCACTATGCACAAGCTATAAAGGGGTTGAGGCATGCGAAGAGCTGCGTTTTTAAAATCTATCTCGATTATGTTTCCCAAGTACACATCCGAACAAACACCATCTCTACAAGATACCATAGGAAGACCTGTCACCATATTTTATTTACATATATTTTGAAGGGAGAGATAGTTTAAGTGACCAAATAGCTCATGTAAAATTTTGCTCACTTCATCATTATGAGCAACAAATACTGAGGTAATAGTTGATGACCCAAAGTTGTTAAACTTATACAAGCTTGTAGAATCATCAGCAATGCTAGTAGCTAAAATCTATTTAGGATCTCTTAGGTCCTTAATTACAACATCATGAGGTGAAAATTCAATGGTTTTACCTTCACCTGAATGAGTTATCTGATATACAGATAGAAGGTTGCAGGATAAGGTTGGAACACATAATACATCATTAAATTGACCATTGTCTAGATGAACAGTTCTAGTCCCTACAACACTACGAGATCTATCATCACCAACATATATATTTTTGGTGTTACAATCATTTAAGTAAGAAAACATGGCTTTGTTTTTTACCATGTGATAAGAAGCTCCCGAATCAATGAGTCACCCATGACAATGAGAAGAAGAAGACACATTTAGTGCATAATGGGACTGAGATGCTTGAAAACCACATGTAGAAAGTGATATTCCTAAAGATTAAGTTGAATTTGAACAGTGCTCCAAATGGATGTCATGCTTCTTCATTGCCGCTTCCAAGGCTTCCATCATCTTAAAGAATTTGGACTCTAAGTGGCCATCTCGATTACAAAAGTGGAAATGTCTATCAGTCTTCTTCCCTTTGTTTTTATTTGCCTTATCATTTTGTTGAAATGATTTTTCATTTGGAGACTAAGATTCCTTAGGACCCTTGTTTCATACAGGACCATTCTTTTTAGGACACTGTTTCTTAGGATTCTTTGAATTTAGTTGTTGCTAGGTAGCTAAGGCTTTCATAGAAGAGTTTCCAAGATTAAGAAGACCAAGATGTAAGAGTTTTTCTTGTTCTCTTATTAAAGAATCACAAAAGGCATCAAAAGAGGGGGCTTGTAGTCTTGTCCTTGAGAAATAAAGGTTTCTCTAGTAGAATGGAAGGTGGAAACAAACACAGAGTAGGTTGGTCCCAACTTAGTAAGAATGGAATATATAACACTACCATCTTATTTCTTAACCTTAAAACCTTCCAATAGAAGTCTAAAGGCCTTGAACTTGGACAAAAAATCTTCAATGGAAGAAAAATTATTGGGGTCCAACGTAAGCAACTCATTTTCAAGTTGATGGGCTCTAATTTCATTTTTAATTGTAGAAATTTTAGGAGTTGTTTCGTTGCTTCATTAGCGGTTTCAAGTTATGTGATATGGAATCTAAGGTCTAGAGAAATAGACATTCCTATCAGCCCACATGCTTGATCGTGCCTATTTTCCCATTTCATTCCATTATCTTCATCTTTAGGTTTAGCTTCTTAGCTTGAGGCTATTGTTTAAACACATTTACCTCTAAGTAAATCCACAATGTAGGACCATCATTAGAAGTAGTTGGTGCTCTCAAGTATAATTTGGCATGGAATTTCCATTTTAACAGAAAATGAAGTTGTAGATGTTGAAACTAAGTGTTGCAATGGAACCATCTCAAAAAATTAGGTTGATTAAAAAAAATGGCTGTGAAAATGGCTTCGAGATGAAGAAGTTATGGCTTTTCGAAGAAAAGTTGTTGAAGATGTGGAAGAAATGTGTGAATATGCGGAAAGTGAATGATAATGTTATATTTAAAAAAATATACATCCGCCCACCCTTTCCACACTTAATCTAATTAGTTCACTTAAAAAAAAATTATGTGACCCTCTTTTATAGATAAGTGAAAGTCACTTTGACAATGGTACTTTATGAGCTACCTACTAAATTGTAACTTAAATAAAAGATAAAGAGACGTTAGAATTATAACTAACTCTTTTTTTATAATGGGTGAGAATACTTTTGCATAAAATAACTTTAAAACATAAGTTACATGTGCTTTTTGAAAAAGTAACTCAACAAAAAGAAAGACTTGAAATCAAGACCTCTATTCTCATAAAGTAACTTTGGACCAAGTGAGTTAATTTAAAAGGTTAGTATTTTTTTTGGAAAAGAGGAAGGTTGTTTTTTCTGTTTTTTTTGTTTTTTTTTTGGTCTTTTTTTTTAAGTCACTAAAGCTTTGTGGTGTGTGCTTACTTCAAAAACCAATTTTTTCCTACAAAAAAAAAAACCACACAACCCAATACAAATATACAAAAAAAAACAAAGCTTATGGCTTAAAGTTAGCTTTCGCGAGAACCTGAATATTTTCCTCAATCTTTCTGATTTTGCGAGATCACACTAAGGCGTGACTGGAAAGAGCATACACATGAGAAAAATCCTTCCGATCTATTTATGATTTCTCCAAATCACATAGAGTCGCAGGGAAAAGAGCATACACAGAAATGAAAGGTATAGATCTAGTAATAAAAAACAAAGTAGAGAGATAAATAACTAAAACTATAAATAAAGAGCGTATACCTCCAGATCTTAAAATTGATATAGCTAGGGCTACCAAAAATCTTTTCGCGTGAAACGAAAGTGGTTCCTCACTAGAACAGATGCTCCTAACACAATAGAGCAATTCTGTCAGCCTGAAAAGCAGTAAAAAACAATAGATCTAGGACACGATAGTCAGATGCAATTGTACCGGCTTCAAATTTAGTTCAAAACGAATGCATCCCTCAAATAGCTCTCATACCATGTAGCAATTTACAAGGTAAGTTTCTCTGATAGAAAACCAAAGGACACCACTAACAAATAGATCACAGATCAATACACCAGTGTTCTTGACGTGCTTAAAACCCTCAAAGAGGGAAGTAGTCCATGGCTTGAGCCAACACAACCACTTCAGACAATTTATTAATAAAACAAATAAAATTTACATAAGCTTCTCTCATTAATGGTCACCCTACAAATGACCCTCCATGCTCTTTAAATAGAGATCATGGACCAATTGGGTGTTAAGCCATGGATCAAGTGTCGGTAATACCGAGGAGAGAATGAACCCTCAGATCACCTCATGTCTATAACATATCATGACCGTCGGATTGTAAGTTACAAATGTACATAGTAGAGAAACACACTTAACCTACCTCTACACTAGACCAACTTATACTTAACTATTTCCTATGAGTCAGGATATCCTGAGATTATTACCATGTGAAAAATCCAACTAAGTCATGGACTTCTATGTACCACACAGCCATAGACTAGATTGAACCAAATCTTTTTTTCACCTAATCACCCCCATGCCATCTTACAAACATGAATGTGGGACTCACAACAAAACCAAATAGGGCTTTTGAGGCTTTACTGTGTATCTCGCCCTTACAAGTCAAGAGATTCCTAGTCCAGAAACCCTCATCTATACCACCAAGCTTTACCATGTATCCCGCCATCACTCGTCAAGGGATTCCTTGGCCAAAATGAAGAAGCATACACTAAAGTCTTTACCACAATCTCACCGTATACTAGTCAAGGGATCAGTAGGCCCTAAACAAGCATGGATGCCTCTAGATGTTGCCACTTATATAATGAGGAATTTTCTGTTTCCACCCTTAATCTTTACATGTATCCGACCATTAACTGTGAAGGGATTCCTAGGCTTTTGGGAATTTTCCTAAGACCACCCACTCAATTTTAAAACCATTTGGAAATCCAACTCAACTGAGTAAAAGAACCCCTTCACACAATGTCTATCCGAAAATGACAAGGAAGGGCTTAAAACCAGTGTCACACATGGAAAAATCCATGCCAATTATAATAGGAGAACCAAATACACACATACATGTAACATGCATGTCAAAACTAGCAATGAAATGATACATGCACTCGATATCTACAAGTAAGCCCACTCTAGTCATGTGATACAATTATTCCTTGCTTAGTATTTGCTTTCCTTTTACTCCTTATATTTCCTTTTCCTTCCTTCATCCAATGCTATGATACTCCAAGAATGCTCTAAGTTTCAAGAGTATGAGAGAATAGAGAGAACTGAAAGAGAGCTCCAAAAGTGGAGTGACAAAATATAACACTCACAAAAGTCGTGAATTGATGCTAAGAAGCGGTTTTGTTAATGAGGCCTCTATTTTTTTCAATTTCCTCCTCACATGCCACTTGTGATCTTTGAACTTCTTTTTCCCCTACTTTCCTTTATTTCCATAAATAAAATGTCAAATAATTCATTTTTTCCTTTCCAAAGCCTTCACCATTTCCTTTGCCAATTTCCTTTAGCCCTAATAAACCAAATGAAAACCTTCTATGATGTTTTTCCGAACATTGAGCTTAGAATATATGTCCCATGACATTCATCTTATTTTTCCTTTATTAACTTTATTACATGAGCTTTTAACTCGGGGTTACTTTAGAGATGCTTAACCTCCTTGAGTATAAACTTTTAAATGTCCACTCAATGTAACACTTATCTAGTATCCATAAAAATGAAATATAAAATAAAAAATAGTAAAAATTAATACAAATAACAAATAAAAAAATACATAATATATATCACATTAAAATAAATTTAAATAATAAAGATACATAATGGTAATTATAATATTTTAAAATATATAATTAATAAATATCTAAAAAAACATATAATTAATAAGCATATAAAACTTAATAACATTAATTAATAAATATATAATTAAATTAATAATAATAAATTATCCACCGTGCTACATGGCATTCGGTGCTCTCTTAATGCACTCCCTTGATGTGAGGTCAAGGAATTCCATGATATATTGGAGATGACCAAGATATAGTCTACCAAGCTTACAAAATAATAATAATAATAACTATTATATAAATATCATTAATTCTACGTATATTAAATTAAAGAATTAAATTTATAAATTTATAAAACAAATAAAGGAAAATTATATGTTTTATTCATAAAGCTAAAATTAAGAATATTTTTATGCGAAAAATGTGAAATTGATATACATAATATTATTAAAACCCAATATAGTCTCATTTAAGTCTTTGTCTAGCAAGTGGGGAGAGAGATCAAATCTCTTTAGCTGCAAGCTTTCCCCAAATTTGGCACTCAAAATTAAATTTTCATTTTGAAAGATTTGATGGCTCCATGCTCATGGTACATGCAAAATTAAGATCTATCTATATTGATTAGCTTATAACAACCTATGTATTAACATTTTAACATAATTTAATGTTTTTGTCCCAATAAATTAATTAATATTAAAAATATTAGTGTCCATAAAAATATATATTATACTTCATTAAATATTTAAAAAATAGAATAAAGAAATAGAATGACAAAGTTTAATATCTTTAACAATAAATTTAAAATAGAATGAAAAGGTTAAGGTGACTTTGATTTGTTTTCATTAATATTCAAATTTAAATATGTATAAATGAAAATTGAAAAATATTAGAAGGAATCATACAAGTCAATTGTAGTGATAGTTTTTACTTTGTACTTTTATTTTGCATTAGTGTTTTTTGACTTTTCATAACCCATGATTTTCCCATGGTATTCTCAACCCATTGACCCATGATATTTCCATGTTATTTTTAACCCACGGTTATTTCATAGTATTGTTCTTTAATGTAGCTTATTTAAACGCATAAATTTCCCATAAATTTCCTTTAAGATTTGGTTGGGGCCTTGAGTACTATTTATCTCTTTCTCTATCTCCACCCAAAATGAGTTATGTAAAAGTTATTGGCCATTTTCAACTTTTATTAAACCTTTTATATATATATAAACAATCTCTTTATTAAAGTGATCCCAACAATATTTCTCTTAAAAGTTGTACTCTTATTTTCTATTATTATTATTGTTATTTATTACTAAATAATCTAACTCTATTTAATATAAATTAAATAATCTCTTACTCTCTTTATATAGTTATTTATTAATAAGTAAATATAAATTGATTTAATAATATAACTAAATAATCTCTTTATTATTCTGATGGGAATAAATAAGTTAAAACAAATTTTATTGGTAGAGTCATAACATGATAAGATTTGTATTTAAAAACTTAAATTTTTTGGTTTAGTATTTTATAATTTATGTTTTTAAAATTAATTTATGCTTTTCAATTATAAGTTGAATTTAGATTTTTTATAAATTATTTGATATTTAGAATTTAGTTTTATATTAAAAAATCATAAATTTTAATTTTAAAATATTGAAATTTGTATTGTAATACTAATTAATGTTTTATATAATGATTTGATTTTCAAATATTAATAACTAGGAAAAGATCTATTTTAATTGGATGGACCAAGTACTAAAAGTTTAAATATTTAAAAGCAAACTTTTTTGAAAGTGAAAAATATTTAATCCTATTTAAATCTCTACACTATGGGATAAAAAAATGGGTTTTAATATAATCTGAAAATTATATTATATAATAACTAGTTTGAGCTGTCAATATTACATGGAGGAACCAGTGAGAAGTTATCAAACTCCATAGAAATTAAACATATATGTTGGACCATGAGGAGCAATTACAGTTAACGCAAATTCAGAGATATATGGCAAAGTATTTCAATGAGATTTTTTGATGGTGTATGTTTAGTAGAAAATGTGGGTGTGGTGATTTCATAGTCATTGAACTAGAATTTTTTTTTTTCATTTTTGGTAGGAATTTTGACAAGGAACAAACAGTAAAGCAGAAATAAAAATAGAGATCATAGCGGAGTCCTCATTACAGCAAAATGGCTTGATATAAATACTCCCTTGGACATCATACACTGGGTGAAAGGCTTCAATAGTTTCCCTCTGCCCATATCAAATAACAGAATGAAACTAATCAGGAAGTTGGTAAACACCTTGCATCATATTAGTTTCGACCACACAGCGCAACCTATTTAGTTTACAAGAGAAGAATTGATAAAAATACAGATGAGTTTTACTTCTCTGTGTGAGAATAATGCAAAAATAGAATTAGTTATGAGCAGTTGAACAGAATTAGTTGTGAGCAGTTGAACAGAATTAGTTGTGAGTGGTTAGGAATTGGTTGCATGAGTTTCCTATATAAGTGTGATGTAATCGAGCAAATGATTAATGAAGTTGTGTGAGCTTTGTCTCACTTTTGCTGGTGTTTCTACCTGTGTTTTGTTGTAGTTTTTTGTTCTAATTTCTAGTTTGGTATCAGAGCTACTCTGCCATTAGAGTGTGCCACTGTTTTCTGAAGTCGTCGTTTGAAGGAAATAACGCAGAGAGTGACGTTGTTCTTGTTGCGTCTGCGTGAAGGAGTCGTCTGCTGGCCCTGCTTGTTCTTGCTGCGTCTTGTTGGATTAGGCACGGTCGCTGAGTGAATAAGGTATTGAAAACAGTTTTTGTTTAAAACGGTGGCACTAGTTTTTTGTTTCTCCAGTACTGTGAGTCTACAGTCCACCGAAAGCTCCTTTGTTCTTCTCCTTAAAGCAGGAGGGAATAACGGCATTCTTCCTCTGTAATCCTATGTGGAAACGAGACTTTGTTCCCGCAGTGCAAGTACAAACCCTCCTCACTTGGATATGATTGCCTTTCTATTTTGTCGAATCTTGTTTTAATTGCGGTGGATCCATATGTGTAACCGGTTCAAAACCCGGCAACTTGCGTGACTGAAGTTGTTGTTAGTATTCTGCCTCTGTGTCACGGCTTCTGGTACCGTGCGTCACTCTGTTCGATGTTCGAACATTCTCGAAGCCAATTTGATTGCAAGCCTCCGCCGTTTCCGCTGTGCTAGGCGTTTTTTATTTGCTGTTGTTTGCTGTTGTTGTTCAGCCAGCTTACGCCTCTGTTTTTTCCTTTTAAAGGTGTTTGTCTATTTGTTGTGAATCGAGTTTTCCAACCTTAAGAAGCTTGCAATTTTTTTTTGAATTTGGTCATTGGTGGAGAAATGGCTAATCCCCTTGCAGATTCATATTTAAATGAGTCTACAAAACTTGATGGAGAAAATTATGTCAATTGGAAATTTAAGATCATAACAGTGCTGGAGGCATACAATCTCTGGTCGATTGTCAAAGGTGACGAGACCAAGCCTCAACCTCCTACTGCCACTCAAGATTGGGAGAAGCGTGAAATGAAAGCAAGGGTGCTGCTACGCTTGTCAGTGAAGGACAATATTATTCCTCACATTCGGGACTGTGAAACTTCAAAGGCGACATGGGACACTCTCAAAGGTTTGTATGAGACTACTAATGCAAACCGTATTTTATTTTTAAAAACAAAGCTGGTATCTATCAAAATGGATGCCAATGAAAGCATTAGCAACTTTGTTTCCTGAATTAAAGACTTTAGTGATAAGCTTGGTGATATTGGTGAAAAGGTTTCTAGTACAGATTTGGTAACTGTTGCTTTAAAGGGGTTAGTCCCCGACTACAAAGTCTTTATTTCAGCTCTCTCAGCTAGACCGACACCTCCTACATTTGAAGAATTGGCTGGAATTCTTCTTCAAGAAGAAGAGCGCATGAAAATTTTTGACCTGGAGTCAAATGGTTCTGATTTGGCTTTGACTGCAAAAGGCAAAAGACCATTCCGAGGGAGACCATGGGACAGAAACAGAGGTCGTTTTCAAGCAAAGCAAAAAGGTAT
>APFE030862760.1:82828-103485 GCA_000404065.3 Pinus taeda | reverse complement strand
CATGTGAAGCTTGTGCACTTGGTAAGCAGCATAGAGAAGAGTTTCATGTTCATACTGAGAAACGAAAGTATGATATACTTGAATTAATTCACACTGATGTATGTGGACCTATGCAAACTAGGTCTCTTGGTGGTGCTTCATACTTTGTTATTTTTATTGATGATAGATCTCGGTATACCTGGGTCTATTTCATTAGAAGGAAAAGTGACATATTTGAGTATTTTAAAGAGTTTCGAAATATGGTTGAAAAACAAACAGGACAGTGCATTAAAATACTCAGATCTGATCAAGGGGGTGAATATAAATCAAAAGCATTTAACACCTATTGTAAATCTAATGGAATTCAACAACAGTTCACAGTGCCACATACCCCTCAGCAAAATGGTGTTGCTAAGCGATGGAATAGAACCTTGGTGGAATCTGCTCATAGTATGCTGCAAGGTAAGAACATCTCTAATGGTTTCTGGGCAAAAGCCATTAACACTGCTGTTTATCTGAAGAATCGATGTCCCACTAAGCAATTAGTTTTTCAAACTCCTTTTGAGGTTCTTCATGGTTATAAACCTAATGTGAGTCATTTCAAAGTCTTTGGATGTACTGCTTTTGCTCATATTCCTAAGGCTAACAGAAGCAAACTTGATGCCAAGTCCATCAAGTGTGTTTTCATTGGATATTGTACGGATCAGAAAGCCTATAAATTGTTTGATCCAAGTTCCCATAAACTATTTGCAAGTCGTGATATATTGTTTCATGAGCAGACTGATAAAAGTAATACAAAGAATGATACATGGCATATATCTAATGATGCACATATCAAGCTTGATACTTTGATTAAGCAGGAACAGGAACAGGTCCAGGTACAGGGACAGGATCAGGATGATAGCAGCAGTACGAGCACATCAAGCAGCAGTGAGTCATCACAAGGGGGTGATTCACCTCAAAGTCGAACACCCACAGGCATTGAAGCACCAAGAAGGTCGTCCTGACAGACTCGGCTTCCTGCAAGGTATAGAGACTATGCCTTAATGTCTAATATAATGAATGTTGAAGAACCAATTGATTATGAGCAGGGTAAACAACATGAACCATGGATTAATGCTATGAATGATGAGTATGCTTCTATTATGAACAATCAAACATGGGAATTAGTGGAACTTCCTGAAAATAAAGTTCCAATTGGAAGAAAATAGTTGTACAAAACGAAATTTAAAGCAGATGGTACAATTGATAAATTTAAGGCAAGATTAGTAGCAAAAGGATATGCTCAAAAGGAGGGAATTGATTATGAAGACACTTTTGCACCAGTAGCTAAGTTGAATACAATTAGATTACTGATTGCCTTGGCCACAAAACATAATTGGAATATACATCAATTGGATGTCAAATCTGCTTTTCTAAATGGTGATTTAAAGGAAGAAGTTTATTTGGTTCAACCTGAAGGGTTTGTCAAACAGGGACAGGAGCATCTGGTTTGCAGGTTAAGAAAGGCATTGTATGGTTTGAAACAGGCACCAAGATCATGGTATGTAAAGATTGATACCTTCTTTCTTCAGAATGGATTTGTGAAAAACAAAAATGATCTTAACTTGTATGTTAAGAAAGATAAAAAAGGAAATGTTGCTTTAATATCTTTGTATGTGGATGATCTCATTATAACAGGCAGTGCTCACAAGTTAATTGAAGAAATTAAAGTTCAGTTGTCATAGGAATTTGAAATGAAAGATTTGGGTGAAATGCATTACTGTTTAGGAATTGAGGTATGGAGAGAACCTGGTAAAACTTTGATCACTCAAAGCAAATATATAAAGGAGATTCTTAAAAAGTTCAATATGACAGATTGCAAAGCTATGTCAACTCCCTTAGAACAGAATGCAAAGTTGTACAAAGAAGATGGATCGAAAGAGGCAGATGGAACATTATATCGTCAGTTAGTGGGAAGTTTGAACTATCTCACCACTACCAGACCAGACATTGCATACTCAGTCAGTATCCTTAGTCAATTCATGGCTAAGCCTTCAGGAAATCACTGGAATGCTGCAAAGAAAGTTCTCTGATACTTAAAAGGAACAATAAATCTTGGTATTATGTATACTGATGAATCTGATGTTGTACTGACAGGTTTTTCTGATTCAGATTGGGCAGGAAATCCAGATGACAGACGATCTACCTATGGCTATGCATTTCATATTGGATCAGGGGTTATATCTTGGAGTAGTAAGAAACAGCCAACTGTTTCTTTATCATCAACAGAATCAGAGTACAAAGCTTTGACCAATGCCACCTGTGAAGCTATTTGGTTGCGGAGAATTCTTGCAGATCTTGAAGAAGCACAAAGTGGTGCAACATGTATCAATTGTGATAATCAGAGTGTTATCAAATTAGCACATAATCCAGTTTACCATGCTAGAACAAAACACGTTGAGTTACAATACCACTTTGTACGTGAGAAAATTGAGTCAAATGAAATTGGATTGATATTTTGTAACACCAAGGATAATGTGGCTTATATATTTACTAAGCTCCTTGGTAAAATCAAATTTGAAGTTTTTAGAAGTCAGTTAGGTATTGTAGAAAATCCATTTCTCCATTAAGGGAGGATGTGAGAATAATGCAGAAATAGAATTAGTTATGAGCAGTTGAATATAATTAGTTGTGAGCAGTTGAACAGAATTAGTTGTGAGTGGTTAGGAATTGGTTGCATGAGTTTCCTATATAAGTGTGATGTAATTGAGCAAATGATTAATGAAGTTGTGTGAGCTTTGTCTCACTTTTGCTCGTGTTTCTACCTGTGTTTTGTTATAGTTTTTTGTTCTAATTTCTAGTTCTCTGATTATGAACAAAGAGTCATGATTAATCATGTCAACATTAATTACTCACATTAGATTCAGTATTTTGTAGTATTGTACCCTAATTTTGGAAAAAATGTAACATAAATACTGAATAGCATAGCAGTAAGAATCTTGAGAAAGCTATACTCTAAAAAATTATTGGGAAACCCTAAGTCGAATAACAGTAACAAAGGTGGACATGATAAACTCAAACTCAGTGATTTAAGAAATAGATTGCATATGAGATCTTTTCTATCTTTTCCAGATGCAAATGATTTATGAGAGAGAAAAAAAGAATATTATATTTTTATATTAATGTAAAGAAGCAGTTTTTTTTTCCACGGGAATAAAAATACATATAAAAATTATGTAGAATAAAATATCGGTTTTATGTGATAAAAATAATTACTTCTTTTAAAATATCTCATTTCTTGTCCCAACTAAAATTAATGGCGTTTCATTTAATGAAATTCTTAATATACAATTAATCCTTTTATATTTTTAACGTCCTTAAAGAAATACGTCGATATTTTGAGAAGTCGCTTTACTCCATATCTTCAAAGTAAATCAATAAAAAATTTAACGAACTGTAGTGCAGTGATTAACCAATTCCTGTATCCCAAAGGCCGGCAAGGTAATGTCAGGAAACTGCGCAGAGTAAAATATAGTTTACGTGAAATTGGTCAAAGATTGCAACAAACTGGACTTTTCTATGTATTTATCCATTTTTCAATTTCCAACGCGCCAGTCGAGTAACTATCGACACTCGTCTAAAATATGACCATTACATCTGGTCAGATAATTTTGCATCTAAAGTACATCAATATTCGTGATGTAAAGAATACAGTGAAAAGCTGAAAGTCGACCAATCCCAGTTACTGGCTGCGCGTTGGACAGAATAGGCCAATAACTACGGCACAGCCGAATAACGTGAGGCATAAGAGGCCACAATATAATTTTCATGTACGATAGCATGCACTTACCAGGAATGGAGAAAATAGCTATGAATCCAAATAAACAAAAAGACAAATAATCATAGTACAAGATAACAATGTCATCTCAGGTCAGATACTACAATACAATTTACATCATTGACGGTCGTTTAACTATTTTGAAGTTTTTGGTGGACAGTTTAGGATTTTTTTTTCCAATTTTGATATTTTGCTATTAAGGATGTGTTTTTGAGTGTATTTATGGATAAAGCATCTTGAGAAAGCTCTTAAAAAGGAAAACTGTAGAGATTTCACCATTTTAATATTTTTTTAGCAAATTATGAGCAACTTTGATTTTAAAAAATATGATTTTTTTTTAATATAACAAATACATCACTGATTATCATTAGGACGAATAGAGAAAATAGGCATGCATGCAAACCTATAGAAGAAAATTACTAGGAACTGCAATAAGTAAAGTGTTCGACAACCGCTGGATACTGCAATGAAAAAGACACGTTCAATATAGAAATAATATCTAAGTCTTTCGCTCCTACACTGTCATCACATCGAACTTGGCCCATCCACAATGAATCTTACAATATCGGCCTGGCCCATAGACAGATGGATCTTACATTAAGTTAATCTGATAGATACCTTTTTTATTATAATAAATTAGATAAGAAATTAGCTCAAATTAATTTATGTATAATTAGAGTTTTGAATAACAAATCTGATTGGCCCCATGAGGTAGGCTAGTTGGTAATCACAATGTGGTGAAGTTCATTAAAAAGGCGGGTTAAAAGTTCAATTTCCCCGAACTAACCTGAAACTGTGGAGAAGAGAGGGTTATAATGATAAAGGTCAGAAGAGACCTTGCTAGGCTAGTTATATATTCCTGTGATAACAAAAATATATATAAAAATTTTGAAAAAAAAAAAAAAAAAAATTGAAAGCTCATATATACTGAGTACTTAGCTGAAAGTTAATGTATAATTAGAGTTTTTGTAACATATCATTAGAATTAGGTATTTTGTCCTTTTTCATAGAAGATTTTAAGAATTTTTTTAATAAAAAATAATATGTTAAAAAATATATATATTAAGCTTGATGTGCATGTTTGTTATCGGTTAAAAAATATATATATTAAGAAAATATATATATTATGTCTCATGTGTATGTTTGTTATCTTTTTAAGTATAATTTTTAAATGGTTTAAATAATATATATATGGATTGTAGATTTTTGTGGTTAGGTTTTTTAGAATTTGAATTAGGATATTTGACAGTTTTCATTAGTTTTTGTCGATGTTTCTAGTTTAGATCAAGACTCATCATAAGGACTTGTTTTTACAAAGGAGAGAGACAGTAGAGATACACAAATCCTTTGTAAAAACAAGTCCTGATGATGAGTCTTGGTATAGACTCGAAACTTCCATTAAAAATAAAAATGAAAACTGTCGAATATCCGAGTTCAGATTCTAAAATATATATATTTCTTTAATTATTGAGAATTTATTAAAAATCAAAAAGTTGAATGGTGAATATATATCCAACAAATTTCCAATAAAAAAATTAATATTTTAACGAAAAATTATTTTTCCAAATTTCTTAAAGAAATATTATTCAAAATAAGAATAATTAAACAACCGCAAAGTCTACTAGACAAAGAGTTTCGTAAATCTCACACGATTCCAATTGACATTATCTCGTTTACTAAATGAACAGGTTTACCTGATGATATCTCGTTTACAACACGAACAGGTCGTTTAATTTCATAGCATTCAATATTGCATTTTTTATATTTCTTCTGACATGGGTTGGTACCCATGTACCAGGTTTGGATTCCTTTTATGATAACTTCTGAGTGGTCTAAAGATCTGTAAATTGATATGGGTGGCAGCAAGAATAAGCCTTGGGGTAATGGCCACGGCGGGGACGAACGTATATCACCTCAGTGACGTAAAAAGAAGACGTGAACATGCCCATTGCATCCGAGCCAGTAATCGTACTTCCTCCATGACGCAATACAAAAGATTGCATGTCACATCCGATTCTATAATATAGACCAGAAATGCCAAATAGGGAGCCATGTCATGTCATGTCAGCCCGCCTTAACATATCAATACAGTGTGGCACTGACAATAGTGTGGCACTGTACTACCTACAAAATAGGGAGCCGAGTCATGTCATGTCAGCCCGCCCTAGCATATCATTAAAGTGTGGCACTGCCAATAGTATGGCACTGCACTACCTACAAAATATTCAGCAAACTCCATGAGGAGAAAAAAAAAAACTCCAAAACTTATAACAGATACAATGATGAATTATATTTCTTACTGCTTAATATAAAACATTATGCTCTTATGTTATATTTTTATTTGGAACTTTATGTTATATCTTTATTTGGAACTTTATGTTAGTAACATTAATATATTTTGTATAATTTTCTGCAAAGGAGATATAACTTTTAGGGAAATCTTAATTTTTCATTTTTTAATTATATTTTTGAGTATAAAAACAAAAACAAAATCATAAAAATTTTAAAATGGTCTAACCTTAACCATTTAGAATTATTAGTTTTACCCATTGTTTAAAATTTCCTTTAGAAAGTTACCAAAATTCCACCTTATCACTCTTACCTTTACCTATGTATTTGTTTTGTACTTTACTCCATCCATTTCTTTTTTCCCGTTTTTTTTCCCGTTGCAGTTTATTATTATTGTCCAGCACCACTTTATTATGTAGCATCACACTCGATCGGAACACGACCATTCATCCAGCACCACTTTGTTATGTGACATTACTTTCAAAAACAATGATTTCCCTTGTGGAGACTATTCCCTCAAATCATGATTTGATATATCTGCACATACTCATATCTTATGTGATACCTTTTTGGCACTGCAATATTTACAGTATCAAGAGATTCTCATTGGCTGATTTGATACACCTCAGATCGCATGTTGACCTTATTTACTGCCACTAAAGAGCTAAATGATGGCCATATACTCAATAGGGAGACAAAATATATTAACCCTCTCAAATTTTAATATCTTACCACAAAGATCTCACTTAAAAAATGTGTTAGATATGTCAACTACTTTGATATTAATGGGTCAAGCTGAATATTATGATGCGATGGAAAATATTACAGAAAATGACTTGTGAAAGTGACGATCGAGGGCAATAAATGAGGTTTAATTGACTTCACAACTTTTGCTCAATTAAAATGGCCACTCTTATTTCAGACTTTATAGTAAATGAGGCCTGACATGACCGCTCTATATCCAAAGCATATTGATCTCAGTTTTTTTTCAATAGCAATGACATGACTACGTGTTATATCCGAATATCGAGCAACCATATTAGGCCTCATTTAAAATGCTATAAAAACTGAAATAAGAATGGCACGAACTAGTAAAATGTGTTCCTTTCTTATCTAGCGCTAACTCCAAGATAAACCCATTACTAAGTTGTATATTGTCAATACTTACATTTATTGTTAGTGAAAAACTATCTGACGAAGATGGTTGGTAGTAAATTCAGGATATTTAACTGAAAAGTTTTATTTCAATAATATAATTGAAAAGTTTTCTTTTGATGGTGGCGTTAAACTTCCAAGGACGCCTAAAATTATGTATAAAGCGCAAGAAGGCTTTAAATAAAAGGATCTCCGGGAAAAAAATAAAAAATATGATTGCCAGTGTAATAGTAGTGGTTTTTTTTTTTTTTTTTTTTAAATCAATGTGTTATTAGAGTGGCATCATGCCATTAACTATTTATGATGAAGAACTGTTATAATACAGAATTGTTTAGGATTTCCGTATAGGTAAGTTGTGACTATGTTAATTGTTTGACATTTGGATAAAGGTAAGTTGTGACCGTATTAATTGTTTGGGATTTGGATAAATGTAAGTTGTGACTCTGTTAATTATTTGTATTAAATAATTAAGTTGTAATTTTTAGGTAATGTTTTTTTTCCACAGAAACTTTAAATATAAAGCATGTCAATATAGATGGAAATAAATAATTTAATTATTATTTTAATAATTTATAAAAAAATTAAGATTTTTTTATAATAAAATAATGGTAATGTTATTTATGGGTAATAATTATCATACTCAAATAAGCTTTTTACAGATAATGAATTATAAAAAATAGTTAAATAATGGTAAGATTAAAATCTATGAAATATTTTAGCAATATTATATATTACCCATAATAAGTTAGAGATTTATTTTAATTTGATTAAATAAAGAGGCTTATATGAAGAAAGAAATTATGGGTTTGATGTAGTAGTCATAAGCTATGTAATGGTGATGGTATGTAACAATGGCAGTAATTTTTATATATTTAATTTATACATTATCTTTTTTGTAATGAGCATAAATTCATCTCCATCAGCCCTCATCAAATTTCATGAGGTGCAAACCTATTTAAAACTTCAAAACTTGAAAAAATATTAAAGATTTAATCCATATTGTAGCCTGAGAGATCCTAAGATAGTATCTATCCATGCTAGATATTTATATATGTTATGCGTCAACTCCATTTTAAGCATAAAAGAAATTACCCATCTCCTTCATCTTCATCTTCATCTTTAGAAACACATAAAAAAAAATGTTTTAACTATTTTTTGAATTGCTTTATACAATATAAACATAGTCTCCCTCTCTATAATTAAATAGATATTCACATTGATTTTTTTAGTTATTAATATGTTTTTTTAATTGTTACATGTCAATATATTAAAAAAATGCCTATGAATAAAAGGCATTACACATGTCATTCATCTTGGGAAACCTACCAATAAAATGTTTTAATTATCAATTTATTTATTTTTCCATTTTCTTCTCCTTTGGTTTATGCTTTTTTTTTATTAATATTTTTTTAAATGTTATATGTAAACTCCATATCAAACATTGAAGGAATTATCAATTCCCCTCATACAATCAAGTAAGAGCTCTTTCAATAAATAGTTTATATCAATTGAAATATTTATAATAATTCACATTAATAATTTCAATTATTTATTTAAACAAATATCTAATATTACACATAAAAAAAATAATTTTATTGATTGTATACTCTACCTCAAGTTATATATATTACATTGTAATATTTAATTTATGTAGACTAAATATTTCTATTTCAATATAATATTTAAAAATATACAGGTGAACTAAAATATCTTCATACATTACTATAAAACATTTTTCAATTAAATTATTCCTATTATTATTATTATATTAAGTTTGGCATAACTACATCTTCATCATGTCAAATATACCCAAATCCCACTCAATTGAAAAGGAGTGTCTTAGGAGAGCACCCTATAAGCAGAGACTACCACCATCTATCCACGACCTTGTGCACATTATTATTATTATTATTAAGTTAATAATTATTATATTTTTAATTTGAGTTGCATGAGATGTATCATAAGCTTAATGTTAATGTTTTGTTGCATATAATTGATTGATGCCTGTCCACATTTATCATCTATAAATATAATTGTGTTCTATATATTAATATAAAAATAATAAATTATAATTTATTTAAAATTAATTAGTAATTACATGTACAGATAAATATTGGTAAAATTACATGTACAGATAAATATTGGTAAAATTACATGTACAGGTAAATATTGGTAAAAATAATATATAGAAATGTGATGCAAAATACTCAACCCATCATTGTGAACTATATAATTACCTTAAAAGGTCTACTCTAATATATACAACATATTACTAACATATTATTATACAAGTATCTTCTATTTTTTTGACATAGTTAAAATAGGATGTAAAGTGGATGAGATGTATTAATGAGCATAGATTTATCATAAATCTATTTATGAAGTATAAAAAGATTTGGTTTTTCTTTATTTTTCATAGTTCTGGGTTTATATATATATATATAATTTATGGTAAATATCTTTTATTCTTATAAATACATTATTAAAATGTTACAACAACATAATTTTATTTTTTCATTTTTTACATTAGTTTTTTTAATGTATAAATAGTTTTAATGCCTAGAAATTATTCTTTGAGTGCTTAAATGTGTGGAGTACACAACTAAAAGTTTCAAATCTATCTACATTTAAGATGAAATTAAGGAAAAAAAACATTCAGAAAAGAGTAACATTTAGAATAGTTATATTATCAAAATGCCTTAACCATAAGAGTTTTTTTTTAATGTTTTATATAAGATATAAATAAAATATTTTAATCAAGATGGATATTCACATATCTTATTTATAACCCACATTGCAATATTAAAATATTTTTGTGTTATATTTTTAAATACACTTTTCATTTACAGTAGGAAGGATTTCTATTTTATTTTTTTGGTAACTAGAGTGAGCATATGCATAGGGCATGACCAGCTTTTATATTAGATGGAAGATAAATCTACCATATATTGGATGGAAGAAAAATCTACCTCTGAGTGGGTTTTTATTAACAAAATTGTGCCAAGCTATCACAATAATGAGATGTTATCATTAATATTATTCCAAGCTAAGCTCTTATGCCTCTCACCAAGATTGTGCTAATATTTATTTTTTATTTTTTGGATACTAAAATTTTTGATAGGATGTGTGTGTGTGTTAATTTGAGTTATTTTGGGTGGTTGACCTTCCTTACTTAGCCTCAAATCCTCACTTGTAATATCTTAAATTATAATACCTTAGTAAATATTGCATGATGTTTACCATGTGTGTGTATCTTGTTTGTGTTTGACTAACAATTTATGCTACTTATTCATAGATTCACATTGGTAATTCATTTTTTGCTATTTTTTATTATTATTTAAGTTTATTTATTTGTAAGGTAATTGGTTCACTTATCATCATAGGTTGTTTAGTAACTTCCATTTCTATTAGTTACTATTTTATTTATTTTTTGTTTTTTTCCTTTCTATTTAACTTTTTTCTTTCTATTATTCCCATTTTCATGAATTATAGTTTATTTACTAAAAAAATAAATAAAATAAAAATGGAGATTTTTTGTTTGTTTTATTATTCTTTAATTTGACACACAGGCACCCACATATTTTCTATGTTTCTTTCTAAGATGACAAGTTTTAAAGAGAAAAAAATAATTATAAAATCTTTTCCCAATAATTTTATTTTTTAGTTTTTTTAATTTGACTTATATTTTTTGTCCTTTTTTCTATTTTTTTTCTCTATTTTCAATACCAAAACATTTTTTACCTTGTTTACACATAAATTTTATAATTAATAACTATCATGATAAATAGTTATTCGTTTTCAGTATCTTTCCTAATTTTATCAAGAAAGTTTTATTGATGTACAGCTATTACTTTTTAGAATATTTCCTAATTTTTTTAAGAAATTTTTATTGTTGTATAGTTAGTAATTTTTATGATCTCGTGAGCATTTTTCCCTAACTTTGTTGAATTTTTTTTATTTGACCATAGTTTTATAATTTCTTGCTCCAAGTATATCAAAAATTCAAGAAATTGGTCTTATAACTAGAAATTTAATTCAATAATTCAAAAAATGTGTGTGATTAATGTCTATTATTCCTGCATCTCAAAAGATTTGAAACTCGAGGATCCCACTTTGACTTTGAAGTTCCACATTCTTTTCCAAGTCTTTCGAGATTGTTCCACATTTATGGGAGGTTCATCTTCAATTTCTCATCTCTTTCATTTGGTTTGTTAAAGTTGTTTTATCTTCTTTATTCAATCAAGCAAACAAAATTGGTGTGAGTTGCCATGCAATAAATTAAAATGTAAATTTTGTTAAAGTATTTCAATCTACTGCAACTTTATTTGTACTTTTATTCAAAGTGGCTCTCAAATACAATCAATCTATTACTAAATAACAAATCATAGACAAACTTATAATATTTAGAAAAAAAATGAAAGGAGCTAATGATATATTTCATTTATTTTAATATTTAAATTTTTAAAATGATTTCTTATTTTCACAATACCAAATGTTTTAGGAACTAAGTATTTTGATTAGAAATTAAGTACTTTGATATCCATCTATAATTGCTAGTGATTTATTCATATAATTGTGCTAGTTATAATTTAGTTGTTAAATTGGTTATTACTAATTATTCATAAATATTAATTAACATATCTTTACAATTTAATTTAAAAATTAATTTAATACTAAATCACAAATTATAGATGATTCAACTCAATTTTGTTTGCAAATGAAAGAAACTACATTTGACTCATAGCAATAAAAATTTTGTTTCATATTCTCATGCCTTCACTGCCACAAACATAATTGCATTCAACATTATATTAATCGAGTTCAATTCCCATGAACTTTGTAGGAGACAATTGGTTGTGCAAAATGACTTTCTTGGAATTGACATCTTATTGAGTTGCAATTAAGTTTCTCCATAACAATTTAGACCCAACACTCCCAAAAAAATAAAGTTATAAGATTTCATTACAGGGAATGATATAACCAAAAAAACAACATTTTAGCACAATATTTTTACTTTCATTTTTATTTTTTTACATAAACTTTAATTGATCATCTCATACCTTGTTAGTAATTATACTCTAATTAACTATATTTAGACTAAACCAAAAATACTATCTAAATTATTAACCTCGCCATTATTCATCCACATGAAATTAAACAAATTCATGTATAAAATATGAAACTAATTACAATATTAACATTTTTTAATATAAAATATTTATGTTAAATAAAACACAATAAGCAATATTATTCAACAAGAAACAAATCGAAAGATAAAGCTTTCACTCAAAAGATGAGTGAGAAATGCTATTTATTATTCTCGCCAATTGTTCAACACGGCATTAAACAAATTCATGTATGAAATATGAAACTAAAAACAATGTTAAAAAAATGTAATTATTGATGATATCACGAACAATGATATAATTAATGAGGCAGTTGGTATATAATTTTTTATTAGGTTTTATTTGTGATTTTAAATAATATAAGTATAAAAGAATTATTTTAATTTCAGATTTATCAAAGATGTGAGGGATTAAATTTTTCAAGTGATTTTGTATTTTTATTTTAAAATTTGATGAAAGGTTTGCACGTCTAGAGATTTGATCTTTCTGGGTGCTTGAATAGTTTCCGACTTAAGATGGCATCTAGTTGGTATTCAGTCATGTGTGTCTAAGGAAAATCTATCGAACATATGATTAAATTTATGAATACTATGTAAATATATGTAATATTAATATAATGATTTTAAATATGCTAAATATGTACATCTAGGTTGGTTTCAGTCATGTGTGTCTAAGGAAAATCTATCGAACATATGATTAAATTTATGAATAATATGTAAATACAAGTAATATTAATATAATGATTTTAAATATGCTAAATATGTCATCTCGTCATTTTAATTTTAAATTTTCTTAGTTACCTCACTTTGTTGAGATGATAAATATTGTTAATAAATTTAATAATAAAAAATGATGAATACAAATTTTGAATGCAAAGTGACAATGTAATAGTATTTAATGATAGAAAATGTGAATAATAAGAATGTATTCAATTACAAATAGTCTTCATTTTGATCAATCTCAAACTATTTTCTTATGTTATTCTTATCTTTACACTTGTTAGTTTTGTCATTTTTCATATCGATTATATGAAAATGATTGTTGAAATAGTAAAGCATTTAAATAGCTAGCTTGAGTTGTTGTAGTAAACACCATACCTTGTCTCTCTTTCTCTCCAATATTAATAGTTTGAATTACTATAACACAAAAAAAAAAATTGTGCATTGTTAATAATTTTTTGTGCTTACACTGAAATCAATGCACATTGTTAATCCAATCACTTTAAAATTAATCTACCATCATACATCCAATTACATCAAATTAAAAATCAACATCTATACTGAAATGACTCCATCTAATGCAAGAAATCAAATAATATTAGAAAACAAAATCTACAATGAAATCAATGCATCTAATGCAAGGAATAAAAAAGAATTAGAAATCAACATTTACACTCAAATCAATGCATCTACTGCAAGTAAGGAAATAGGATTAGAAACCAACATCTACACTGAAATCAATGCATCTAGTGCAAGCAATCGGAAAGGATTAGAAAGCAACATCTACATTGAAATCAATCCATCTAGTGCAAGCAATCAAACATGATTAGAAATCATCATTCTAAATTGAAATCAATGCATTTAGTGCAAACAATAAAAAATGATTAGAAATCAATGCATCTAGTGCAAAAAATCAAATATAATTAGAAATCAATATTTATATTGAAATTAATGTATCTTGTGCAAGAAATCAAATAGGATTAGAAATCACCATCTACAGTGATGTAGGTTCTAATGTCGTACAGAAATTACCTGCATATGAATTCTAAAACACATAAAATAAAAATGCAAGAGCACAACACAAAACACATATACATAGAGATTTTACCCTCGATCCCAGAATCGAGAGTACCAGCTTGATTTTTCATTATGTTCCTTTCAATGTTATAATAAATATTTATACATGTCAAAGCATCCAATACCATGAAGCAAAAACCATCGCGTCCAAAATAATGGACCGAAAACCATCACGTCCAAAAACATGTGCGAAAATCATGCACAAAACCATACGTGGGTCCACCCAACCTAACTTAGGTTCCAAAACCAAAATTTTCCAGGGCGCTCCCCCGGACCCCATAGAATGGGGTTACCTACACCCCTAAAACCCCCTATGACCCCCCTACTACACAATCGGTGCAACGTAGGGGGGGCGGACCCCCTCGGTTAACCACGTGGGCTAGTCATGGAAAGAATATAACACAACCCAACATTCTCCCACTTGTTGTTTTCTTTCCACAGTGGGCCACAAGAGAGCTTAGTCATTTATCCAACCCTGCAATGCCCATTGTTTCTCTACACGAAGAGAACTTCTCAAAGCTCACAGATTTTGTCAATGCATCTGCAATATTCTTCAAAGTGTTCACCTTTACCAATAAAACCTTTTTGTCTTCTATCATATCCCTCACAAAGTGATACTGAACATCAATGTGCTTTGTCTTTGAATGATATGTAGGGTTCTTTGCCAAGAAAATTGCACATTGGCTGTCACATTCTATCCTTAAAGCTCCCTGTACTAACCCCATACTTGAACATAATCTCTGCAACCAAATTGCTTCCTTGTTTGCATGAGTGACTCCCATGTATTTTGCCTCTATAGTTGATAGTGCCACTATAGATTGTTTCTTACTCATCCAACTAACTGCACCTCCAAATAGGTTAAACACATACCCACTTGTAGATTTTCTCTGATCCAGATCTCCAGTCGAGTCTGAATCAACAAAGCCATGAATATCCAACACTTTGTCCAGTCCTGGTCTTCCTTGGTAGCACAAACCATAGTCACTAGTGCCATGAAAATACCCAAAAACCCGCTTCACTGTTGTCCACTACTCCTTTCCTGGTTTTGACATAAACCTGCTCAATACTCCCACTGCATGTGCAATGTCTAGTCTAGTATAGACCATTGCATATATCAGGCTACTAACTGCACTTGCATATGGAACACGGGACATGTCCTCTTCCTCTTCTTGTGTCTTGGGACACTGTTCAACAGATAAATTTACACCTACAGGAATAGGAACCTTCACCGGTTTACTATCCTGCATATTAAATCTCTATAATATTGTCTCGACATACTTCCTCTTCTTTAACCAGAGCTTCCTCCTTGCCCGATCTTTTTTAATTTCCATGCCCAAAATATAGTTTGCAACACCAAGATCTTTCATGTCAAACTTCGAGGACAATTGGGTGTTCAAATCCTGGATAATTTCTTTGTCACTTCCAACCAGCAACATATAATCCACATACAAGACCAAATAAATAACACGGTCACCAATTAATTTAAAATACATACAGTAATTTGCTTTGCTTCTAGTGAAGCCAAGTCCCCGTATAAATGTATCAAATTTCTGATACCACATCCTTGGTGACTGTTTTAACCCATACAAAGACTTCTTTAACTTGCATAACAGTTCTTTCTTACCCTTCATCGCAAAGCCTTCAGGTTGCTTCATGTAGATATCCTTTTCTAGATCCTCGTGAAGAGATGATCTCTTCACATCCATCTATTCTACCTCAAAATCAAAAGCAGTAGCAACAGATAAAAGTAATCTAATAGAAGTTACCTTGGTAACACGAGAAAATTTATCACCAAAATCAATTCCTGGCACCTAGGAATAACCTTTTGCTACCAACTGAGCTTTGTATTTCTCCACCTTTCCTTTTGCATTTGTCTTATTCTTAAAAACCCATTTGCTACCAATGGGTTTCCTTCCAGCCGACAACTCCACCAGATCCCAAACCTCATTTTTGTGCAAAGATGCCATTTCATCAACCATGGCCTCTTTCTAGAGTTTTCCATCCTCTGAATGTACTCCTTCCTTCACAGTTCCAGCATTGTCATTAGTAATAGATAAAGAAAAATTTGAACAGAAAGCAAATGCACTATACCTTTCTGGTTGCCTTCTTTCTCGAACTAATCTTCTCACACTCAGAGATTGTGGCTCTTCATATTCTGATTCCTCCTCTATTGTTGAGTCTCATTCTTCCTCCTTTAGCTCAAACTCTATCTTCTCAGGTTCCTTTGGTTGGACTTCATGTTTAATAACATCTTTCACCTCTCTGAACACCACATATCGTCTATACATAACCTTCCTTATTACTGGGTTCCAAAGCTTATAACCATTTAAACCATCCTTATACCCAATAAAGATGCACTTTTCATATTTACTATCCAACTTGATTCGTTTCTCCTTTGGAGCATGTACATATGCATCACATCCAAATACCCTCATATGCGCAAGAAAGGGTTTCTTACCAGTTTATACCTCTTGTGGAGTTTTATCCCCAACATTGATGAAGGTGATTTGTTGACCAAGTAAGATGTTGTCTCTAGCGCCTCTGCCCAAAATTCCTACCCTAACCCGACACCACTGAGCATGCTTCTTTCCCTTTCCATCAATGTCTTGTTCATTGTTTCTGCAACTCCATTTTGCCGAGGTGTATATGGAGTAGTCTTTTGTCATGCTATACCACACTTGTTATAGAATTCTTCAAATTCCTTAATGTAAAACTCTCCACTGTGATCTATCATCAGCACCTTTATCTTCTTCTCTTTCTGGTTTTCCACCAGAGCCCTGAATTCTTTAAACTTGTCAAAGACTTCAGATTTCTTCTTAAGGAAATATATCCATGTATTCCTTGAGAATTCATCTATAAATGACACATAGTACACAAATTTACCCAATGATGGAACCTTCACAGGTCCAAACACATCACTATACACAAGCTCTAATATATGTTTCACCCTCTTACCACCAAAGGGGAAATTGACCCGATTATGCTTCCCATATACATAATTTTCACAAAAATAAAAATCTAGAGACCTATTACTCATACCTTCTACCATACCTTTACCATGAAGTATTCGAAAGCCCTTCTCTCCAATATGTCCAAGCCTTTGATACCACAACATGGTCTTCTCTCCAAATACCACTAGATTTTCTTCTCCACTTTTAGGAACCACAGAACTGTTGCACCCATCAACAATCATGCTACCTTGCATCGTGTACAGAGTTCCAATCCGAACTCCTCGCATCAATACCAATGCTCCCTGAAATATCTTGTAGGTATCCTTCTCGAACATTGTTTTTACACCTGCATCATCCAACTTTCTTACAAAAATCCAATTTCTGGCCAATGCAAGAATATGCAGAACACCTGGAAGTGTTCTAACCCTTCCACCTTGCAACTTCAACTTTACTCTTCTACGAACAATGATTCTAGCCTTCCTATCATCCCCTAAGAAGACGTCACCACCATCGTATTTCTCATACTTGCAGAACCAGTCTCTATGGGGAGTGAAGTGAAAGGATGCACCTGAGTCAATCAACCATGCCTCATGATCTACATGTGTACTTGAAGAAGCCAAGTACACATCCCCACCTTCATTTGAGGTGGTTTTCACCTCTACAAAAGGGGCATCATCAAATCCCTTTCCTTTATCAGGAGCTTTAGATTTACAGACCATTTTTGTAGTGCCCTTCCTTTCTGCATTTCTAGCACACCACCTTTACGTGTTTTCCTGGAGATTGAGATCTCCCTCTAGATTTAGATCTACCATTTGATGACTTATTTTTCTTTCTGTTCTCAGACTGTCCTTGTATAGACAAGGCATCACCATTTTGGCTCTCCATATTTTTCCATCTCATCTCCTTCGTCAGTAAGGATGAGACTATTTCATCAAACTACAAGGCAGTTTCATTGTTACTTATTGCAATAACAAGAATATCCCATGAATCTAGTATAGAACACAATAAACTGATGCACTTATCTTCATCTGAAATTTTAATATCAATAGATGCTAACTGACTTACCACAGTATTAAATGCGTTCAAATTCTTTGTCACCGAATCTCCATCATTCATCCTCAATTCATACAACTTTTTCTGCAGGATTGGTTTATTCACCAGAGACTTAGATTGGTACAAAGTCCCTAACTTTTCCCACAAAGCCTTCACTATCGCTTCCCCTAATATATTTAACAATACTGAATCTGAGACACACAATCATATTGTGATTTTTGCCTTCCGATCCAACTTCTTCCATTCTTCATTGGACACTCCCATTGGTTTAGTACCCGGATCTACCACGATCCACTAATATTTATCCACCAACAGATCCTCCATATTGAGTTTCCACAACTCAAAACTCTGACCATTAAATTTCTCAATCTCTATCTTTCCACTGCTTGCCATCTTTTTTCACCAGCAGAATCGATCTTGCAGATCTCCAACTGAACAGGGTCTACCATAGGCTCGAGCGAAACCCCTCATTAACAAAGGCATCCCCTTGAAGCCAAAACAACTCTGATACCAAATGTAGGTTTTAACCGTGTACATAAATTACCTGAATATGAATTCTAAAACACAGAAAATAAACAATGTGAGAGCATAACATACAGAGATTTTCCGCTGGATCCCAAAACCAGGACTACCAGCTTGATTTTTCATTATGTTCCTTTCAATGCTATAATATATATTTAAACATGTTGAAGCATCCAATGCCATGGACCAAAAACCATTTCATCCAAAACCATGGACTGAAAATTATCGCATCCAGAAACATGTGTGAAAATCATGCACAAAACTATACGTGCCTCCGCCCAACCTAACATAGGTTCTAAAACCAAAATTTTATAGAGTGGGGTTACCTGCACCTCTCAAACCCTATGTGACCCCCCCACTATGCAATCGGTGCAACAAAGGGGGGCCTCCACCCCCCTCTAACCCCCCGGTTAACTACGTGGGTTAGCCGTGGAAAGAATATAACACAACCCAACAACTGAAATCAATGCATTTAGTGGAAGAAATCAAACATCATTATAAATCATCTACATCTAAATAAATGCATCTAGTTCAAGCAATTTAATATCATTATAAATCAACATCTACACTGAAATCAATGCATCTAGTGCAAGAAATTAAATAGGACTACAAATTACCATCTACACTCAAATAATCACATTTGGTGCAAGAAATATTCTTCGATATCTCCCCCATCCATCTATATCTATATCTCCCTCCATCTATCCTCATTTATCTCACTATCTCACCCCACCAAACTCACATTATCTCTCACTCCATGTCTATCAATCCCTTTGTCCTTCCCTCTCTTCACCTTCCATCTATATCTCTCTCTCCCTTTGTCTCTCTATATCACACCCAAAACATACACTTTCTTTCTCTAATCTATCTATCTATCACTCCCTCCTCCTCTCCCCCCCTCTCTTTCACTCTCTCCCCTTTATCTCTCTCTCCCCTGCTTTTATCTCTCTTCCCTCCTATTGTCCTCTCTCCCTCTCTCTATATCTTTCATATCACTCCCTCTCTCTCTCTCTCTCTCTCTCTCTCTCTCGCTCTATCCACCTTTATCTCTCTATGTCTTTCTTCTTACCTCCCTCTCTCTCCACCTCCATCTCCCTCTCTCTTTCCCTACCTCTCTCCACTCTCTCACATTGTCTCTCTCTTCCTTGCTCTCTCTCCCACCTCTCTCTCTCTCTCTCTCTCTCTCTCTCTCTCTCTCTCTCTCTCTCCCTTCACCCTCTGACATGGTTACTATATAACTCTATCTCTCCTTCTCTCCATCTCTTCTTCTTTGTCCCATTATCCAACCCCCAAACATACACACTCTCTCCCCATTTATCCCTTGTCACTCCCACTCTCTCTCCACTTCTCTCTTTCTTTCTCTTTATTCTCCCCTCCCTATCAGCCCCTCCAAATCCATCTCTCTATCCCTCCCTTTCTTCTCCTCTCTCTTTTCTTTCCTCTCTATCATGTTCTCACATACTTCCCTATCTCTTCCCCCATCTCTCTCTCTCTATCCCTCTCTATCTCTCCAATCCTCTCTCTTCCCCCTTCACTCTATTCCTCTCTCTAAGGTCCTCTCTCTCATCCTTCCTCCCTCTCCCAGTCTCTATTGTCTCCCTCTATCTCCCCCCCTGCCTCTCTCTCTCTCTCTCTCTCTCTCTCTCTCTCTCACTATTAGCATCATATCATTAAACAACAAAAAGCATGACATTTAACAAAAAAAAGCATAATCGTCATTATCATAATCATATCATTTAACAAATACAATCCACATCTTGTAGCTAGAAAAACATCTTATAATTCAGAAATCAATTATCATCATATTATCTAAGAAACACAATCATTATATCATCTAAAAAAACAATAAAACAAGTACATACCAAAACATATACACATTAAACATGCGAACAATTTTCAACAGCATATTTTCTTTCAATGCAATCATATTATCTAATTAGCAAAAGCACAACCATCATATCACATA